>PDNA01000025.1:21172-226416 GCA_002573605.1 Polytolypa hystricis UAMH7299 | reverse complement strand
GTTAGTAAAAAAAACTTGGATTTTGGGAGCGGGGGCGGGGGCGGGGGCGGGGGCGGGGGGCGCGAGGCATAGCCCCAGGTTTTTTATTTATTTTAATTTACCGGTCCATAAAAGTTCTTCCCCGAGGTAACATCAAACACCCGTCCGCGCACAGCGAGATACACAGACGCTCCATCCTTGCCGTCAAATGGTAACAATGTCGTGGGCGTGAATGTGCGAAAAACCACCGGCGCGGGACCTTGGGGTAAGCTGACGGCGCGCTTGGGTCGGAAACGTAGGTAGACGAGAATTACGAAGAGAGAGAAGAGGAGGAGGTTTATGGGTGAGGCGATTGAGGCACTGAATGGAAGGAGGAGGAGAGGTTAGCGGGGGGGGATATGTATCGGAGGGGGAGGAGGAGGGGAGGCTTTACACTTCGGCCAGCGGCGTGGAGGAAGCTTCTTCTTTCCAGCGAGAGAGCTATTAGCATTTTGTCTCCTCCGGAAAAGGTTATTTGGGGGGGGAGAGCAGCTTACCTGTCGCCATGATATCGGCTTCGCCTGGATTTTTTAACGGTTCCAAAACGTTTGAATAAGGAAAGCTTTCGAGTGCGGCGGGTTGTTCATATATGGGGCGTCTTTCATTGTTTGGGTGATTTGGTTGATGTTGCTGACCATCGGGAATGGCGTCAGAGGATATCACGTGATCGGGTTTGGTACCCCGAACTTACGCGGTGTCCGATTACTGTGCATAGACCCGCACGACAAAGGTGGTGAGATGTTTTATGATTTGAACTCCTACAGTCGGCTCAGTCAGTGGTTCTCTGGGTTGATTCTGACAATCAGGGCCAGGAGCAGGGTCAACCATCAAACTCCCAAGACAGACCTAGATTCGAAAAATGTCAATGGCAGCGGACGAGACAACATTGCTTGGGTCTGACACCGCCCAAGCTGGTTTACAATCAGCCTGATTGGCAGTTTTCAAACAATCGGTCCATTTTTACGGTGGCTTATTATGTCTATCGGGATGTTCAAGATTTAAAAAAAAAAAAGAAGACAAAAAATCAAGTGCTAAAAATGACGGTCTCTGATGAAGTTGCTAATAGGCGAAAGCGGGAACCCATTGAATCTACATGATGATTGTTCTACAGACAGACGAACTGAATCGAGACAAAAGTCAAGAGAAATAAAAGAAACCGTTTTTGGGCCCCAAGTCGACGATGGGGTGTAATGGGGTGTAATGGGGTGTAATGGGGTGTGATGGGTATAAGAGCCGATGATACCTAGGTCTCAGAGTCCAAGGTCTGTATCTCTCCGATTGACCTTGACAGGACCTGACGAGCCCGCCTAAAAGGGAAGATAGCTATTAAAAAACGATGGTAAGCGGTTGTTTTAGCGGCACGGTGCTCAAAAGAAGGCAATAACATTCTGCTTTTAAGGGGGGGGGGGGGGGGAGAGAGATTCACGTCCGTGTACACATTCTATCAGTCCTATAGAACCTTCTATAACCGTCCTGACAGCAAGAACCGGTTTTATTACTGCAAATAGAGGCGCAAAATGGACAGCATCCCTTTTGACATGGAGTAACGCCGTTGGGCGGACATTTGGGTTTCGCGCTGGTTCTTTCCGCTAGGTTTGTGTACGGAATAGGGTCAACTGCAGCTACGGCTTCTGGGAGCGAAACACCGGCAAGGCATGTTTGGGCGCAGAGAATAGAGGAGATGGCGAAGGTGAGGAGCTTCATCGTTGCGAAGATCGGAGTCGGTATGCTTGTTTCTTTCGCTCGCAGCTAAATACTATCTTAGTCTCGTAGCAATTTTAAAAAGTGGGAGGGATGGTACTCACGTCTGTTTGCGGGGGGTTTCCCTTGAACATCTTTCTATTCCGTTGGCTTTAATCACTACCTCAGGGGGGCGGAATATCGACCTCTATATAATATATTCATGATCACCCAACTCAGAAATATCACCAGAGGCGAAAACGACAGTGTACAGTCTGGGCACTATCTAAAGGTGACACCTGCGTCGAGCGACTCCAGGATGAGAAGCCATGGCGAGTAATGCAATTGCCAATCCTAGCTAATCGCTTAGCAAAGACTTCACCATCGGCTTCAGTATATATAGGAGTAGTTAGCGGTTTTTTGCTTTCGATGTCCCCATGAAGATGTAGATTCCGCTTGATAGGTTGTGCTTTGATGGCTGGCCCCGAGTAGTGTGATACTGCGGTGAAGACGGACAGACGCCCTGTTTGCTTTCAACGCATTGGCCTCGAACCTTCAACCCAGTCAGGTCATATTGACGGAGAAGGAGACAAAGGATAAGATATCCAATCTCACCCCGCAATGTGTCTACACCCGCACGTAGAAAGCTCGGTGAGTAACCATGGCGCAGAATAAAACAGCATCACAGCTAAGCAGGATGATAAAGCTGTTGACGAAGACAGCTATAGCCAAAAAAAGATGCGATATGATAATTGACCTGCATGTGAGAAATAGCATTTGCTTTCCCTGATGAGTGTCAAAACAGTTTTTATTTACTACCCCTCGCTTCACCGTTTAATCTCATCCATTATCATAGCTCCCCTCCCGCCAGCCGCTTCTGTTAGAAGCTCCGCCATGCCATGCAGTGTAACCACTCCTAACCCCACCCTCGAAAGTACAATCTCTAGACAGCCAGGATGCAGCTTATACAGATAATTATAAATAGTAACATTCTTTTTTATCAACCGCTCTTAAAATGTGTGGGGCTCATTTCGAAGCGATGACAGGGACACAACCCTCAACTAATGGCGTTCTGGAGCAGGTCCATATGTAATAGGAGATATGGTGCTCTGACACGGATGGCCTCTCAAAACACCAGTAAAGGTTTCCAACGAGGTTTGGTGACGGGTCGTCAAGCAGCTTGGAAAGGAGCAGCAAGATGCCATCTAGCAAGATCAAGGCTGTGATCTAGCGTAATATGCGAGTTTTCATTGTTGACACACGTCATAATCACGGTGAGGATATTGGACCAAAGCGAATATCATGGGAAGTAGATGTTCCTTTCGTCCCGGAGGTACCGGCCAAGGTACACAGCACCATGAGGTCCACAGTCCCACAATCCTAGTTCTCAGGCTCCCTATACTGTGGGATAATGCTCTTGGAATGAAAATCAGGCGTGTATAAAGAAGATGGAATATATCCTGAGATATGTTGCAGGACCCAGGACATGATGGGCAGAATGCCAGAAAACCCTGCTGAAACAATGAAACACTTTCCGTACAAGTAGGTATATAATCGTATCCTCCTACATTTCGATGTGTAGAAGGGCGATTTTCAGACCAAAGGAGAAGGTTTGGAGGCTGAAACTCCTACCATATGGAAATCAATGAATGGCTTGAATTGAAATGTCTGGTGGTGTGATAAGGTTGCCCTGGAGCATCCATCAAAGATATGAGGAACACTGTGATGGTATGAGGAATATTCCAATTGTATTGACAGAAACCTAAATTCGTTCTCAACGGGCCTTGCTGGACAAAAGAGTGGTAATATCTCCAGTCCATGCGTTTCTCCCCAGCCAGTCCATTGAATGAGTCTGTTTGGAATTGATTAAGCTAAAAGGCCTATCAGCGCTGTGCATAGGGAGTAGTTCGAAACGTCTTGGCATGACGAAGGCTGCGCGGCAAGCCTCGTGTATCGTATCAGTGGGCTCTGGGAAGATTGCAAAGCATATGGATAGCAATGGTGGTTCAAAATAAAGAAAATATGGTTACGAGGGAAATCCCATACGGAAGAATCCGTATGCTTGATGAGCCTATCTCAGCCAGAACCGAACACATCATAAAATGTAGCTTCTCCTGTTGTTCCTCCAGCGGCTGGCTGACTCAGCCGAAACTAAGGCGTGGGTAAGATTAATAGAGGTTTGTTAGGTTCATTAACAACGCCTCAGCCCCTTTGCGGATGTGTCCCGCGCCCAATTCCACCGAGATGGATATGCGCAGGGCATCTTCTTTTGTTCTTTTTGGCTGTTTCATTTCTAATTTTCTTGGTCTTAGTGGTTCTCCTTGTTTGCGATGTGGAAGAAACCCCCTCAAAGGCAGCGCGGCCGCGATGCTGTGATAGGCAACCCAACACTCGTCGAGACTACGTTGGATACCAACACTTTGGATTCTATGCCTTCTGTCGCTTCTCCACGCCGTCAGGATTCGGGCGATTATCGAGCGGCTGGATTACCGCCTTTACCTTCGTTAGTACCGACCCATCACACATCACCCATCACCCAGTCTCCCCCCCTTCTCACCCCGCTAATGCGCACCTAGGAACACGATGGAGTCGAGCTCTCACAGATTAAACCCACCTTCCAGACCTCTAGTCGCGTCCTCGGTGTATTCGGAAAGAATGTCTTACGCAGACAACCAGGCCACCGGTCGTAATCAAGATGCAGGCCATTACGATTCGCAATATGCACAGAACTACAATTCTAGATATCGCGACATTGAATACCCGAATGCCGATGTATCCCCACCAGACTCTCCCGTTAATGCTCACACTGGTTATGGGCGGGAGAGTCCTGACGTATCGCCCATTGACGACACCCCACAAACTCCCGTTCAGCTGCCTCGACAAGACAGTCGGTTTGCAACTGCGATTCCTGTTCCCCGCAAAGCAGCTGCGCCAGTCAAAGATCCCAGAAATCCAAATAAATACCCCTCTCCGCCTTCTAAAAATAGGGTTACCTCATTTAGCCACGACCCCTCTCGAAATACTAGGTGGGACGACTTTTCAGGTGAACCGACAACGAGTGAGAAAGGGAAACCAGCTCAGACTACGCCTGGTAGCGTCCCCCTGCATGAAAGTTCAGCGCCTAAACAGAGTCAAAAAGCCCCGTTTAGCCTGTTAGCCAAAGGAAAGGAGTTGAATCAAGCTCGAAAGAAGTTCATGGAGAGCCGCCGTCAGCCCGATAAAGATCCTGCGGCTCAGTTACCTCCTCCCCGTGAGCCTTGGAAAGGCCTAAGTGGTCGCTCCGCCATGGTGGAGCCTGTCCGGGCCAAAAAGAAGTCTGAGTTACGACCTCTGGACGTTTCCCCTCGAAGAGATAGTGTTCCTGGAGCAAATCGACGACCTTTGCCAAACCGAGGCGTACAGGTCGAGCATACATCAGTCGCAGGCTCGAAAACAGATGCCGGCGTCCTAGACAAGTCAACAATAAAGCCAATCGTGCCCTTAAAGGCGGGTAACAATAGCCCCATAGCAATCCAGTCTTCGTTCCCCAAAGATCCCCTTAGAAGCCATTTTCCAGACACGACATCAGCAAGGGAGCAGGTTCATCGTGAACTGACGCCACCATACATGGACTCAACACCCACCGCGACCCACTCCAAAGCCGATGAAGGGGATATCATGTCCAGGATTCAAGGCCTTGACTTAAACCAACAACCATCGAGCCGTTTTAGTATGACAACATATGCGACCACAGAAGCTGGGAGTCCTCCTGGAACACCACGACCTGGTAGTGTTGATAGGGATGCACCACCTACGCCAACCGTTCCAACTGAGATTAAATATCCGCCCGTACGTAGCACGAAAAGGAAGCCAACTCCGTCAGAGCTCTCTATGTCGACGTTGAAAACATTACCACAATGCCCTCCAGAGATGCAGGCTAAAGACCGTATTGATGCTATGCAAGCTAGACTCGGGGACCTCTCTCGTCGACAAATGAACATCAATACGATACTTCACGAGCTGACGCAGGTTGTGCAACCTAGCTCAATTGCATACGACATGGCAACAAGGAGCGAGGTTAAGAAAACGGTGGAAAGCCTTAACCTTGAGCTAGCTGACATCAAAAAAGAGGAGCATGACTTAGGGTTGAAGCTTCTAAGGGCGCTCAAGAAACGGGACGAAGGTGATAGCTTTTCGGAGCCTTCTGGCTTGTGGATCAAGCGGGTGACTAGTTAAGCGCGTGGGGTCTCTTGGGGCTTGGGCTTTTTTTTATTTTTATTATATTCTTTTTAATGGCTGGACCATAACTGTTGTTGCTTTATCCCTATCTTCGCCCTGCCGCGCGTATCTGTTTATTATATTCCCCCGCTCTTACTGTGCTGCTCTTATCTTTCCTCTTTCATTATCTCTTCATGCATACCCTGTTTTTTTGCCATGTTGACGTGACCTAAGGTCTCCGGGGGTCATAAGGCGTTGCATCTTTTGAGTTTGGACACTCTCTTAGGTCCTACAGCATTTTGTTTCTCCTCAATTTCTATGATTTCATCCCTAGTTCATAAGCCATTCCTGTATAAAGACCACTCTGAAAGCCCACTGTATCTACTTCATCGGTTACGAAGACTACACAAGCACTGAGAAGCTTCCTTGACCAGATCAAATTTCTGTATATTGCCATCTAAACAAATTTCTTGCAGAGCGACTCGCAAGCGATACTAGACCGCTAGGGTATTTTGCAGAGAAAACGCCTTCGCTAATTCGTTCCGTGAAAGTGTCATAGATTTCGTGGTAAATGGGAGATTGACTGTTGTCTTCCGGCCACGGATTTCGTTCCCATCCGCTCGTCCATCTGTATGTACCGCGAGATGCGAGTTTATTTCTTCCCAGACTTCTTGATGCCTTGTTGGCCGGAGTTCAGGGGGCCTTTGCCCTTGGCCTTGTCAGCCATATCTTTCATCGCCTTGGCCTCTGTGATATCGTTAGCTAGTTTCCAATAAAGCCACCTAGCATCAGGTTGATAAGAGGTTACTCGGACATACCAGCCTTCTGCCTCTCCCTGAATGCAAGTTCATCGTCGTCGAGCTCCTTCTTTTCCTTCTTGGGAGCCTTGAGGGGCTTAGCCTTTCCGCCTGCAATTGTTCTGTCAGTTGGGCAGAAATGTCGGGAAGCGGTGTGGGGTAGAACTGACCTGCTCTGCTTTGGCCACCCATTTTTGTGTAGGTCCTAAGAGCTCTTTGGTAGAAAAAAAAGACTTGAATAAATAAATGCTCACGAGACAGCGAGAGTCTCCTTTTTAACGGACTGATCAACGAGAGAGAAAGGTGTTGTGCGAGGAGAGATTCTCAGAAGCTGAAAGGCGGCAACAGCGTTTTAGTCGATAAGAGGATAAGAGGAACACTAAGCCAGATATAGCTAGCTGCCAAATCCTTACTTCTACGTCTTCCTTGTCGCCGCTGAGAGTTATCCATCAACTCCCAATCTATAATCCAACATTGTTTGCTCGCTGAATCCTCACACTGCCCCTTATTTTCCATTTACTTCTCGGCTTGTCAGCATACATCAGTCTGTGCTGTATTCGTCTTGCGATAGACACTTTCAGAGTGCCTGCCACATGGCCTAAAGGCGTTCTTAGCCGGGTTGGATATCTCACCATCACCTTAGCTATCGTTCACTTTGCTTTGGGGAATTGTTGCTAACCGGGCCAATCATAAATTTCAAGCTTTCCCGGCATATTTTTGGTCGAGTCTCAGCTCCCGATAAAAGAAAACAAGCCTCATCGGAAAGGAAAAACTGTCAAAATGGCATCGCGGCGGTCACGATCTCCGTCAAGTCCTTCCGAGGGCGAGATCATCGAATCAGGATCAGACACGAAGGCAACTACGTCGCAAACTTCTCTTAATGACATGAAGATTGACCGTAGTACCAGAACCAATATCTCCGCCGCAAGATCTCCGTCCTCAGCGTCCGCTAGATACTCTCGCCGTGCGCGATCGAGATCCCGGTCACCCTATCGTGGATATAGAGGCGAAAAACGAAACCGTGATGACGATTACGACATCGATAGAAATGGCCGATCGATGGCTTTGAGGCGTTCAGATCAGAAATTCGATTCTAGGTTTCGTGGACGAAATGATTCCCGACGAGGTCATGGGCGATATTACGATCACGATCACGATCGATATGCAGGTTACGATAGGAATCTCCGCTACCATGATGATTATGACCACCGATCTGAAAAGCGTCCAAGAACTAGGAGTCGGTCTCCCTTTCGGGATAACAGGAAGGCGAGGCGATATACAAGTGATGAGCGAGATATGGAAGTTGACACAGCTTATCATCGCCATAGCCCAAACACAAAAGGATCTGGTGGAGGAAGAAGGTCTTCTACTGAACAGTTAGTGAGCGAGCGGGGGAACACCCTAGTTGGCGCTCAAAATTCGAGGAAAGATGCTGAATTTCGAGGAAATCAGGTGCAGCAGGTTTCTTTCGGGACGGACACCGATGTTTCAGAAACGTATGTCCATAGTTCCGGTTTTTTTCAAGTCTTTACTAATGCTCTGGCTAGTCCCGCGGCTTCGGGCGATACACCTGTCGATGAGGCTACTTTGATCGAACAACGTAGAAAACGACGTGAAGCTATCAAAGCTAAGTACCGTGGCCAAGCAGCACCCCTTCTCGTCCAGTCTCTACACGTTGCGAATGAGACAGGATCTACCGCGACACAACCAGGGACACCAATTTCCGGTAATGGTGCAGGTGAGTGACATGCCACCCAAGGTAAAGGAAGCATCTAAACTAACTATTCTGGTAGAAACGCGTCATTCCACACCGGTAGATACGCCAGAGGATACATCCGGTGCCCAATTGCCTGCTGACTTTAAAGTTGCCAAAGATGAGGATCTTGCAAATACCCACCTTGATAATAGGAATGGTGTCGATAAGGAAGAACCATCTGCTGCGGACTATGATCCGATGGAGGATATGAAAGAAGAAAAGATGAGGCATGATAAGAGACATTTTGGTGATGAGGTCTCCTCTGGAGCATACGATGAAACTAAAGCAACAAAACAAGAAATCCTTATTCCGGAACCAACTGAATCGCAACCTGCACATATGAAAGCGAAGGACGCTTTTGATATGTTCGCCGAAGACGAAGACGAAGACGATATGTTCGCTGAGGATTTTAATCCTGTCGCTAAGCCAACCGAGCTTACAGCAAATGCAGGCAATCAAGCCGTGGCCCAAGAATTAGACGTGGGCATGATGGATAATTGGGATGATCCAGAGGGTTACTACATTGTGATGTTGGGTGAGTTAATAAATGGACGATACCACGTTCAGCAAAACCTTGGAAGGGGTATGTTCTCGTCCGTCGTTCGTGCCACGGATTCGAAGACGGGAAATCTTGTTGCTGTGAAAATTATCCGCAATAACGACACCATGCGTAAAGCCGGAATGAAGGAGATAGAGATATTGCAGCAGCTGGCAGCGGCAGACCCGGATGATAAGAAACATATCATTAGGTTCGACAGGCAGTTCGATCACAAGGGGCACCTTTGTATGGTCTTTGAGAACCTCAGTATGAATCTCCGTGAAGTGCTGAAGAAGTTTGGACGTGATGTGGGCATAAATCTGCGCGCCATCCGCGCATATGCGCACCAGATCTTCCTAGGGTTGAGTCTCCTCCGCAAGTGCAATATCCTCCACGCCGATCTTAAACCCGATAACCTCCTCGTTAACGAGAACCGCAATGTTCTAAAAGTGTGCGACTTAGGCTCCGCCTCTCCGGCGTCAGAAAGTGAGATTACCCCTTACCTCGTCAGCCGATTCTACCGCGCTCCGGAAATCATTCTCGGAATCCCATACGATTACGCTATTGATATCTGGTCCATTGGGTGTACGCTCTTTGAACTTTACTCTGGCAAGATCTTGTTTACCGGCCGCACTAACAACCAAATGCTGCGTTCTATCATGGAATGCCGAGGAAAATTACCCCCAAAGTTCCTTCGCCGTGGCAGCCTAACACATCTTCATTTCGATGATATGCTTAATTTTTGCAGTGTGGAGGAGGACAAGATAACCGGGCGGATAGTGACCAAGACTTTGGATTTTAAGAAGCCAACCAGGGATTTGAAGTCGAGATTGATGAATAAGGGGCCAAAGCTGAGTGATGCGGAGGCGAAGGAGCTCTCTCTATTTATTGATCTGCTGGATCGGTGCTTGAATATCAATCCGGAAAGGAGATGTACTCCGGCGGAGGCTCTGAAACATCCATTCATTAGCAGAAGTCGAGCCTAGACGTTTTACGTGGTGCGGTCTACTATCTGTCCGATGACGACGGTGGGGGTTGGTCTTGCATCATAGTGTTTTGTTGAAATGTCTTCTGAGCTATGCTAGTTGTCTATAGACAGCTTCTCCGTACCTCTATAACTATCATACATAATGAGAAGATATATAATATCCACATTCAATCTGTTTTTTAACCCTCTCCTAACTCTTGACGAGCATCCTGCAGCGGTGCATTCTTTTAGCCCAGGGCCATTAGTGTAAGTCTTAGAACTGTTAAACGCAATCATATAAGCGAATGCGAAGAGGCATATCGAGGTAAGAAGCAAGTGACGTCCACTGGCGAGTAGCAAATGCTAGCTATGTCAAGATTCCGGCTTGCTTGGTGATCTCTGTTCAACGGGGTATTTGTCCAAACTTTCATACCACTGTATAACAGACCCGATCAGGAAAGCCCATGATCCCCAGAATGTGGACAGGGAGGCTTGATATTGCATTCCAGAGCTGTTGTAGGGTAGAAGGAAAATGCCGCTCAGCTTTATGGGTGGTGCGTTGCGTTAGCAGAAGGAGTACAGTGGTACCAAAAAAGGAAGGGGCTGTGAGAGACCAAGCTTCGTGGTTCTCGTGGATATTAGGAAAGAAAAGAACCTGCAACGAACCGTGAAGCCGATGGCACCGATGAAGTTCCAGAAACCGATGTGCCAGCCAAGGGTGTCTAAAGCGGGTGTGTACCAGTTCGGTTGGGTTTCGAGCATAAATAGTGCACTGTGGAAATCAATTGAAGTCAAGATATCAGATGCGGCTCAGAAAGAAGTATACGACACCTGTTGCAGTCTCTCTTCGTCACTTACCCGCTGACAATAAAGCCGCAACCACCAATGATCTGCGGCGCTCTATATACACCATCAGCTAAAGGCTGGCTGAGATGATTGTTAATACCGGGCAGGGCAGTGAATCCAGATATCCAAAACACAGTAGCTCCAATAAGCTGTGCTGCAGAAGCTAGGAAGCCCAACTCGAAGATATAATGTGTTCGAACCTCTTTCAGGGAAGGAACCCATTGAAAAGCAGGAGATTCCTTTCCCTCAATTGTCAAAATGCCAGATTTCCTGATCGTTTCCTTGGGGATGCCTCTTCCAGCGAGGTTCTTTTGGTTTGCGTGATGGTGAGAGCAAGCGTTTTGATCTGGATAGAATCGAAGCAACTCCTCTCCCGCACCAGTCACAACGCGCTCCAGCGCCCAGCCAAAGCATCCGGTGGAATGTTTATTGATGGCTTCTAGTATGAGGAAGAAGCTCCCGAACTCGAAAATAGTGGCACCAACAAACGCAGTTATCCCGCCCGCGGACAAAATTTCATTCTTGAATTCGGTGCTCGGATCGACCAGCGGCAGCCACACGAAAAACGAATTCAGCACCCAAATTACGGATCCAAAAGTGAAGATTATGGCTGTGAGATACGACACGTCCCAGTAGGGAAAGGTGTTTGCCATGCGAAGGATCCCCACTAACGTGCTTCGCAATGAGTTTGTCCGCCTGGGGACGATGTATGCTCCCTTACGCCGATCCTCCGCAGGTGTTACTACCAGCATATGTCTCCCCTTTCGATTGTCTCGCGATCGCCATTTGAATGCAACCTCTCCTTTCACCCTTCGCTCGTGTGCGCGCACATCTTCAGCCGCTTGCGCCGATTCAAAGGGCCCTTTTCGCGTGTGAGCTGTAGAAAGTAGCTCGGAAACCGCATGTGTCGGGTTCAGGAACGATAATGGCCCCTTGATGCTGGAGGCCTGGAGCAGGAGCTCGTGAAACGGATGGTGTCCTGGATGGAACGATCTACTTCGAGTATGCGCCTTTCCAGCTGAATTCGATGGCTCTGACATTGAGACAAAAGACCGGTATATCACCTATGTGGTACATTTGCGACATTGTTGGATATCCTTCGGTTCCTGCAGTTGGGTGCCGGCTGTGACATTACATCTCTTATTCAGCCCAAAGTTTCCATGCTAGAGGTAAATACGTCCTCCGCGTGCAATCTCGGCAAGATCTGAGAGATACCACCTCATGCCACGCGGGGTGGCATACGTGCCGCTTTCCATTGCTAACCTATCATCCGTTGTCTTCTATCGTTTAAGGATGTCTATGTTGCTCAAAAGACTTAGGTTACCCCAGCATGGTCTTTTCGGAATGGCCGGAATGCTTATCTAGTGCTCTATTGCCATTCTCCAGCGGCGTGCATGTGAGTAGGAGCATTTTGGACTCAGCTGGCTACATGCCGCTTGTCCCCAGCCTTCTTGCTTTCGCTCAGTAACGGATGCTGCTTGAATATTTATCCCCCCTGTTTGACAGACCTAAAAAAGGAGATGTTCGGGGTATTAAGCTTTTTGGCTCCCGCTTACTCGACACCCGTATTTTGTGTGCATTGCGCAACCATCCTCTCTGCAAGTCAGTGCGACATACTTACTCTGCGTGGCTGGATAAACAAGCTCATCCCTTTTGACTTGGAATTTTCCCAGAGCCAGATTTTCCAACACAGAGACACCGCCAGTGTGGTTTTGTGTTGCATGCGTAACATATCCGACGCTTTGATTCGGTAAAGGATATCTACCATGGTCGGCTTGCCCTCCTCGAGAAAGTCAGGAGAATGTAGCCAGTCATTGCCGGCACCGACAGGCTATAGCAGATCTGTCACACTAATATGCGAGAAAATCAATGGAAGTCCCAATAGCTAAGCCGCAGCCATGCAAATCTGATGATCTCATGATCAGCCAGGGACGTTCTGCGCAAGGGCGCTGCGACTCTTTGTCTAGAACCACCCCTTCAGCCCTTTTCTTTTCGCGTGCAACACAAACCAGGGTTAACAAGGCGGTTTTCCGGAACCAGTACCGCCTTACACGACGCCGCGCGGGCGACTAAAGTGGTGTGTGGTGTGGGACAAGACAACGCATGCTGCCAGATTTATTCTGCGTTTTAGGTGGGAGCCTTCATGGTGGTAAACCTTGAAACAGTCGTCAATATCTCCGTGGCGAGCATGATCACGCTCTTCTGGAGATCACCATCCGAACATCATTTTTCCTTGCTTCTATTCAAACGCGAGGGCTCATATGTGGTCATGATCCACGCAATCATGCTGCATATCATTGCCGAACCACGCCATACGGAGTACGTTATTTTCCCTTGAAGATCTCTATGAAACCCCTGCCATGGCTTGCAGACTTGCAAGATTCCAAACTTTGCAGTCAACCACCCAAACTGACTTGTATTCCAACTTCCAAGTCCGGGTGTATGGAATCACAACTTGCCCCCAAGTTGATGGGAATGCTGGCGTGTGCCCGGTAACTAGGCGCGCTTTTACTTTTTCTTCCCCTTGGTTCGAGAACTCCAATTCCCCAAGGGTAGTTCCCCCTTCCCGCAGGATTCTTGTTCGGATAATGTTACCGGGCCTATTGGCTGGATGCTAAGGGCTTTCCATTTGAAGTAGCCGCTGGGGTGCCATTATTGAGGAACGTTGCCTTTGGCTCCCCAGCATCCGCCAGAAATGCTCTGCAGTTCCCCGACATCTCGGAAGGGGGGAAAAAGGCATAGGGCTGGAAATCATACCATGGTACTCTGTACATGGTCAATCCATGGTCATTTCCAGACGGCGCAGAGCCTAGGAAATGTAGGCACCTAATCTCACGGGCTTTCCTGTTTGAATAGTCGCAGCGATTTCCAGAGAACTCATACTGCAGGGACGGTCACCCTGCATTAGTAACCTTCGGCTCATTATTGATGAATCTCCTCTTGCAAAACGCCCTGTGCCCATTGATAGGGAATAGCTCAAGCTGAGACGTCGGCAGCCTAATTCATTTACGTAGTAATCCCCTAGGCTAGCTCTAGGATCTGCGAAGTGTCTACTTATTAATGAATGTTGCAACAGTGCGGAAACGGTTTGCCTTAATTTCGGTTCGGCGAGGATAATAGCTAGGCAAGTCAGATATACCAGTCATAGGTGTACAGCACCCCTTTCCTATCTACATCATTGCGATAGCAGGATGGCCTCCATACCCCTACAATAGACATGACACGCTGCTCTCTCGTATGTCGGCAATAAGGGAAAAGTAAATCACGCAGATCTGACGAGCACATTTTCCCCCTCAACCATCGGGGGATTATCCATGAGTCTTTCTTCTCTCTCTCTTTACGAAGTAGAAAATCCTGAAGTACATACAATCGAACAGACAAAGGGCTTTTCCAGGCTCGATGTTTAGTAGAGATCTGATGCAAGGGAAAAAAGGCAGGTTACTCGACAGGGATAGGCCACCATAGCAGACCATTGCATGACAAAAGGCGCCTTTATCGGGTAGTGATTGGCTCTGCCTTGCATTGGACAACTGCACGTCATACAGGGGCGGTGAATGGCTGGGCGCAGCGAAGAAAGAAGTGGGACAATGATCCGAAGCTAATCTCAATCACGTTGTCTTGGCCGCTCGGGCGAAGGATGGGGTGACAATCTATGGGATGCATGTAGATAATTTACAAGGTTTCGATTTCCACACACTTTCACCCGTCTAAGATGTTTGTGTCTGCATCATCCTGCACCGTCGAATGTGGATGAAAACAAAAAATGCTGTTCATAATCAAAGACGCAAAGGCGCCCGTCCCCCCCCCACCCTTCTTAATGCGCGATTATATTAAAAAATATCCGATCATCTGGGGCGGATTCTGCAGTAGGAGGGAGGTGGGTGCACTGGTGCCTGCGCTGGGTCCTTGGTTGGTTTTGATTTGAAGAGATTGATTGATTTGCATATGCAAAAAGCATGTTGTGAATATCATTTTATCTATTTGTTCTAAAATTGGCGGGAGGACCCGTTAATCCGCTCTCTTTTCTATGTGCCGTGGGGTGTGATTAGTATATACGTATCTTCAAGCACATTGAAAGCCGCGAAAAGAGTCTGGGGATAGGGAGAAATACGAGGAACGGGGATTTTCTTTTCTTCTCTTCTTTTTCAGCCCCAAGATGCACACACGGAGCAGTGCATGTGGGGATATCGTTGTGCCTGCGTGCATTTTTTGTATGGGGTATGGAAAATCGAGTAAGGCACAGTACAAGGAATATACATAGTTCTACCTCATTGGATAGATGGACGGGCGATGAGAGAGGATGTAATAATTCGGCGAGGTATTGCAGAAGCCCTCAAAACGAAAAAAAGCAACCCCATCCATCCAACCTCATTCACGATTCAGCTGCCATTGGAACGTCTCGAGAGGCTAGAAAAGGCGTAGAAAAGTCAAGGTGAGAGCCGCAGATTTCCGTTGATTAACATGCCGGGGCCGAGGGCTTGTGAATTTTAATCATTTGTCAGATTTGATGAGAGACTCGTTGAGAGGTTTTCAAGATGAAACTCTCGAGGTCTATTTTTTAATCAAATATTGGCTGGTTTCGTGGTGGAGCACATGGGCCATGTTTGATTATCCTGCGATATTTTATGTGGACTTGCTCAAGCCATGTTTCTTGTAAAGTTGGCAGCCAAGGTTTTGCCCGGCTGGAAACCTGCCGTTTCAGCGCTGGTTCTGGCGTTTTCCCTTCCCATAATTAACGCTCGTAACATGCGTGCGGAGAAATAGATGATCGTCATCGGGGGTGGAGGGTTCTGGAACGAAGAGACAACTCGTTGACTTCAGAGTTTCTTTCTTGGGGCATATGAATATGCGGGATCTGGTCTCGTATCATTGAGCATGGGGGCTCTTTGCGTCCAATCCTGCAATCCGTTCTTGCGAACAGCTTATTAATATCCTTCAAAATTCGAGCATCCAGAGCCCCTTGCTTGGTTGGCGAGCAACGTAATATGGAACATGCTTCCCAGAGAGGCCCACGCGGCAGATGGAGTGAGGGGGGGCGCGTCTTCCCACGGGCCACCGAACTAATGATGATACATAACAGGAATAGAAAACTGTAGTCAGCAATGGCATGGGCGCATGGCCCACAGGGAAGGAAGCAAGTATTGGTGCAGTCAGCGTCAGCGGGGGAGAGAGGCTGGCTGCCTCGCAGACGTGTTTTGACTCGCGTCGTGTTCATCCATCACCTGTTTGAAACGTGGAGGGCGAGATAGCCAATGGCGGTGCGGAGCGTAACTGAGATATCCTCGGTTCATCGCCCAATGCATCTGATTGATGGAACAGAGAAGTCTGCAAACAGCTGGAAACTCTCTGCATTACTGTGCACATCCAGAAGAGGGATATTATTTGATGGATAGTGTTTACTGCTTTTCAGAGATCGAAGCGATCATGAAGAGGCTGGCTGTTAGCCTGTTACTCGCACAAGTGACTGGATTTGACTTTGCATCAAAGGCGTTCGCCGAAGCTACCCAGCGCCCTTTGGATTCTCTCCGTGGAGTATGCGTAGTATGATAGGATTCGCTCGTGCCTCCCTCCATAGATATTTTGGGCGGCGAAGTCGACGCTGGTCAGGTGAGCAGAAATGATCACGTGGGCCAACTCGAAGGAAACGGCGAGCAAAGACTTCAGCACAGCGGAACACCAACTTGTCAGTGGCGTCACGTCACCCTTGCAAGTTATCCGTCATCGCAAGCGTTCTCCAGGCTTCTACTGATTCCTCCTGGCGGCTTTACGGAGTAGACGTGGACAGTTCTGGCAAAACCAAGGTTGAGTACATCGGCAGTTGGTGGGAGCGCAAAGTTCCGACTGATTCCGCCCTCAGGAGGGAGGCACAGGCATCTCAAAGCCAAACATCAACAACCAGGTTGGGGACTGGCTGAAAAGCAAGGGGAATGTGGTGTGAACTTCGACCTGGATGAGGTCTTGCCCTATGATGCAGTCGCTGGAACTGTCGCAATGATCATTCCACTGGCGCAGTATTACTAACGGAAACTTATGGCTTGGTGACAGGTGATAGGCCAACCCAAGCACAAGGAACAATGACTGAGACAGGGCTCGAGATGCTTTTGCGTTTGATTGGGATAGCCCTGGTCTGGGTAATTCTCAGAACGCTTCCTAAATAAACTACTGAGCGGCTAGAGTCCAATGATCAGAGAGACGATAAGCCAACCGATGACAACCACACTGGCAAGCCTCCAACATCTTCAAGCCCGTCCAGCTAACAGACTGCCCAATAGCAGGCAGACACAAAACTGGCCATGGTGTGTGGATTCGAAGTTTTGTTGATCAGAATACTCCACAGGCTCACAGGCTAGTCCTGCAGAGAATACATACATATACATCAGGTTCCACAAAATTTGTCCCACAACACAAGCCACTGATGTTGGTGCTGAGGTAAAATTAGGATGGTAGGTCTCATAGAGCCAAGCGGCAAACATAGGAAAGTAGCAACCCTTGATGACCCGCAGGCTGGCTTGAGAAACTCCCTTTCCTTGCCATCACAGAAGGCCGACTTCTTGCCTGTGAGCAGCTCCCTCATGGACATCTCAGGTTTCGCGGTGAATTTGAAGCTCCCATGTCAGATGTCTCCTTGTCAAACAGCCGAGTGCGGTTGGGCGAATAATATTGAACACACCATCCTGCCCCTAGTCGTTTTATATGTCTGTCAGCGCGAAGGACAATTTTTTAGTTTCAGTCTGCACAGCTGCTGGCCCAAAACAGTGCAAAGCCTGGAGAGTACCAAACAGAATCAGTTACAATGTTCAAAAGGTCATTGACCAACATTATGAGCGGCTCAGGTAGGATTTTACAGAAATTAACAATGTCATGATAATGGTCCAGCTGTTCATTCATGAGGCTTGTTGGAGATAGTTGATGTACTGGTACCTAACAGTTGTGCAGCACACATGGATGGCTGCATCACCTTGAGCCATACGATTCACTCAGTGCTACTGACGACGCGGGAGCTTAACAAGCAAAATACTAGATGCGCAAACGGTAAGTCCCAACCTCCT
The DNA here is from genome assembly GCA_002573605.1 of Polytolypa hystricis UAMH7299. Classification (NCBI taxonomy): domain Eukaryota; kingdom Fungi; phylum Ascomycota; class Eurotiomycetes; order Onygenales; genus Polytolypa; species Polytolypa hystricis. Next base: position 208,568 of record PDNA01000025.1, on the reverse strand, counting down.
GAGATTGACTGGATTGGTGGTCGGCGGAATCTTTTTTAGCCGCATATTGCTGATATATGATATCTGAAGGCTGGCATGGGATAATGGCAGTGAAGGTTCAAAGATATCCAGCCCCAAACTAACTCACCATCGCCCCCACGATGCATCCCAAAAGGCATAATCCGGATTTACTCTAGGCGGAATAGTATCTGGAAGCTTAAAACATTCTCCAGATTAACAATAATAACAGCTCCTTGGACTCTTGAACAGAATATCGACGGCGTTATGCCTCATGGGGGACACCCAGATCTGATGCCTGTTCAAGGCGACAAAAGTAATTAAGAATCGCCCGCGGTCACGTCTTACTTGTCGCCCGTCGTCTTTAGTAAGCACTTACAGAACATTATGCGAAGACGCATGCGCAGTTTGAGTCAAATAACACGGACCCTCAAAAGAGTCGAGCAGTGACCACGTATTAATCCATTCGATGCAAGTTGAACCGAGGCCAGGCTGATCAGCCGAGTCGAGACGAGACGGGTGGTGTGCGGCAGCCAGTGCTGAAAACTACGCGCTGTCAAAGGCTCCTGTGCACTGGGCGGCTCACAACTCAGGCCAGTGGCGGTCACAAACTGGTGCGATGGGGCATCCATCATGCGAAAACTACCGCAAGCCAGGGGCGAATCTGCGCTATGACTGGACGGCAACGCCCAAGTGCGTCAACCCGCTGCATTATGCTGTCCTAAGTTAGCACAAGCCGACTATTCATCTGCTCGCCTTCACTTGGAAAGCCGGTCCCTGCCGCCTGCTCCCTGGCATTGGGAGCCTTGGAGCCCATCCATGCCCATGGTTGCGACTTCATTTCGTGGTCCCAGAAAAACCCGCCTCCACCCTTGTGAGTTTGAACTATTATCGCAGTCTTCTAGATTCCTTCGTCTTCGTCCAATCCATGAGGCGACCCCCCGTCAAGTCTTACGAGGGGATGGCCCAGGGTCCATCGTTCTCCACGGGCCACTCGGCGTCAGCCATCAGTAGCCATCCTCGTCGATGACTCCAATGATCCACCACAAACAATCAAACGAATTAATGTGGCCATCCATTATTATTGACATCCGCATTCTGCTTTGTGCATGGATGTTAATCGCTGATAGAGCATGGATACAGTGGTAGAAAGCTACAATTATTCCTTTTTCATCTTCCTTATACATCCGCGAACAGATCCTTCCCAGCAAGGATTTCTCAGACTCATCGGTTAAAAGTGCAGCGTGCAGTCACCCTAGAGCCTGGAATTCACGCCGTTGGCTCCAAGCCTCCTTTTCCTCGCAGCGATGCGTCAGTTGACAGAGTCTAGCAGCAAATATTATTATTATTATGGAGACCTACTAAGTGCTAGCCTCATCATAGCACCCTAGCTAGTCGCCCCATAATCCATGCCGATTGTTGTGGCTCGTCGACTCCTAGCCAATCCTGGGAAGGCTAGCGCAGCTCAGCCATTCGCTGAAACTCAACGACAAACAGATAGCGCCTGAGATTCCAAGGCGAGGTTTTTTTTATTCCACTCAGCACCACGGCTTGGGAAAGGTTTCCATGGGTCACTGGTGTGGTGGCACTCCTCGTTCCCTATTTGTAGCCTAGTCCGCCTTACTCCCATGAACTGGAGTTTAGTCAAAAGCATGGGCCGTCTCTGATTCTGGATTGTTATTATTGTTCCTCTTCTTGCAGCGAAGGCTGGGGCTATTCCGTATTCGACAAGCTAGTGATCGTTCGGTCGAGACGGACGGTGGGAACCTCCCTTAATTCTCCTTTGCCTTCACCAAACCTTACCCCAGCAGAAAAATAACTACATCATCTCGCCATCCTCCGCCATCTATATTTTTCTATACTTATTCCATTCAGCCCCCTTCTTCTCCCCCCGCCATTCCTTTTTTGCCAATACATCGTCATCCTTTTCTCAACCTTCCTCCCTTATTAGTACCACTTCCTCACGTCGCCGTCTCTTCTTTTGTACCCCTACTATCCATCTCATTCCGCTAAATGTCTCCCTTTTTTCCTGGACGATCTTGAGATAGGGCTCCTGAGCCCGCCACCCACTCCTTTTTCTATTTCTAGTTTCAACAACCCTCACTCTATTTAATCCCGTACTACATTTGAAGCCATTTGAGGATCTGGATCCCATTTGCTCCTTGGATTTGGAAGCTTTCCTTTAGCCCAGCGCAAGGTCATCCACCCAGGAGTTTACGCTAATACCGGCACGCCCTTAATTATCCGATCTGTTACCTCCTGCCCTATTTACGCACCATGATGTTCCCAACCATGCTCCCAACACCACCCCAATCACCTCCACCACAGTCTATTTGCGAATCTCCAGAGGACCGATTAGGATTGCTTCTTGCCAACCGGCTCGAGCTCACTGGCATTCTTGGAGTAGGTGCATATGGTGTGGTGTATTCTGCAGTCGACATCCATACCCATGTCCCCTATGCAGTGAAGGCACTCGACAAGACAGGACTCGACCCCAGGCAACGAAAATTTCAACAGCGGGAAATCAAACTCCACCATTTGGCCAGCCAACATCCCAATGTGGTTTCTTTGGTCCGCATAATGGATTCTCTTGATTGTACTTTTGTTGTCATTGAGTTTTGTCCAGAGGGTGATCTGTTTTCCAACATCACCGAGCGCGGTCACTTTGTTGGAAACGATCCCCTCGCGAAGCGTGCTTTTCTACAAATTTTGGATGCCGTGCAGTTTTGCCACTCAATGGGAATCTACCACCGGGATCTCAAGCCGGAAAATATTCTCGTTACAGACCATGGGATGACCGTCAAGCTTGCGGACTTCGGCCTAGCGACAACCGATTACTATACCTCTGATTTTGGATGCGGCTCGACCTTCTACATGTCTCCAGGTAATTAATTCTCTTCATCTTTCTTTTTCGAACCTGTTGTCCTTGATGCCTTTCCCCCCCCTATTTTTCAACAACCAGCCTGGATGTTCAGACGACTAACTCGGGAGAAATAATAGAATGCCAGCAATCTAATCTGACCCCATATGCTTCTGCGCCAAATGACGTGTGGAGCCTCGGTGTTATCCTGGTGAACCTGTCTTGTGGGCGAAATCCATGGAAGAGAGCATCCAGTGAAGATTCTACGTTCCGTGCCTATCTAAAGGACCCGCAGTTTCTCAGAACAATATTGCCATTGTCTCCGGAGCTCAACTCTATATTGAGACGCATATTTGAATGCGATCCTCAAAAGAGAATTAGCATTCCCGAACTCAGAAGGTTGATCGTGGAGTGTCCCAGGTTCACTGTTCGCCCTGGATCTGCTTATTCAGTTCCTTCTTCGCCATCTTGCCAGAGCTACCAGTACCACAAGGAGTCCTATGGCTTGATCAACTTTCCCCAGCATCCTCCCTCTCCAACGGATTCTTCCATGGTCGAGTACTCGATGTCCGCTGTTTCTGATACTTCCCTATCCGACGACGACTCTTCAATTTCTTCGAATTCCTCCTCGTCTTCCGAGTTTGCTCCCTACCAGACACAACCGAATCAACTAAGATACGTGGCTCAGCCAATACCGTCAAATTTCTGGGGCTCCTTCATCCCATTCAACGATGCGGGAGAAAAGAACCTGTCTCCGCAGATTCCCCTGGAACCGGTAATTGCCGTTTGTTGAACCAAACGCTACCTCCGGATGCTCGAATACGTTATTTACTCATTTTTCCGTTGGTGGCAACCTGTTCCGCTTTGTCATTTGGATGTCCTTGAAATGACGGACGATACGAATATCTTAATATTTTTCTTTGCTTTCGCCGCTTACTTGGGCATGGTCCCCTTGACCATTTTTCGAAAACGACTTCCGGATCTTTTCTGCGGAAGGTCTTGTCATCCTGGATTCCAAATTGCTGGATTCTTCAGGTTTCTATTCCACTCTCCGGATTGATATCTTTTTTCCTTCCGGCCGACTTGCGGACTTTTTCCTTCCACATACCGTCTTCTAATGTTCCACTCGCTTCTATTTCCTCTTTTTTTTTTTTTTTCCTCTTTGCCTTTCATATTTCACGATCAAAGACGACATTTCTCTTCCCTCTGGCAATCAAGTCTATGATACTCTGAGGGTCTTGCTTCTGTTTTACACGGTTTTAATCATTATTCGATTTTTCCTTTTTCTTTAAACTGGATACTTGCAACGGTTGTTGGAGGCGTTTTTATTACACAAGGATGGAAAATCCGGATGGCGTTGGTGGGTATTTTGAAAGAAAAAAACGACACAAAACATTTGCATATAGGACCGGTGGCCTTTATTTTATATTTTTCCCCCCTTGTTGGGAATGCTTGTTTGCCTGGTTACTTGTGTCCATAAAGAACCATTTTCCTTTCTCTGTTTTTCTGCCAAATTGGCTGTGGAGTACAGCTGTGGAGGGGTTTTGCGCTTGTCTTCGTTGACACCTGCATCTTCCAAGGAGTTCTTTTTGTTTGGGGGTGGTTGGATTTGCTGCGTGTGCTATTTTTTTTCCCTCGCTGTGTTTCTTTGGCTGCCTCGGCTTTTTTACGTTCCCGCTTTCTCTCATGTTTCCATGTATCAGTGTATAGTGATACCCAATTTCTCAACATGTTAGCTAATTGTCTCATAAATGCAATTGGTGTATAGACATTTGTTGACTTTTTTTCCCTGTCTAAAGACTTTTTTGTCTTCGGACTGGCTTCCTTAGGAAGGGTGAATATATCCTACTGGCTCTGTGAATATGCTGAACAGTTCATGTTTTTATGCAGGTGTGGCAAATAGAGTATACTTCATGTATATAATTATGCCCTATACATAACTTATCTCAAAAGTACCTGTATCAGTTCTTCCAGGAAGGGAAATTGGACTTTTATGCCCCAGTCACACCTGCCTTGACCTAATGGTAGACAAAATAGAAACCTAACCCTCCTGTTTGATATGGATCCAGCATCCACTGAAAAATGATGGTCCGCAAACAAACCTTCTGCCTCGAAACTCAATAACCAGAACCATAAATCGCGCTGTGGCCTCAAACAAGGCTTGTTTCATCCCCATCCCGTCGAGGAATTGCGTAATACTCGACAGCGGTAGCAAGACATACATGGGGGAAAAGAACTCACCAAAAGCTTTTGGGAACTTAAAACCCCATTGTGTCGATCTTTCCCCCAACCTTAGGGAGTTTATTTAGCAATAGCCGTTGGAAGAACAGCAAATGGGAGGAGAAGGAGAACTGAGTGGTGACTATAAACTTCCCAAGCAAGTGCCAAAAGCTTGTACGGAGGTTCCCCGCCCGTGGAACGGTTTAAGTTTTCGCAAAACGGAAACCAATATAGTACCACTAACTGACAATCTGCTATTGAGTATATTTTCTATGCTTTTGGGAAGTATGATTCCTTCCTTTTGACACAAACTCGCCTTCTTCATGTTTCAGACTAGGCAAACCTTTTGCAATGGCATGAAATCTATTTAGTTTCAGAGCATGTGCGGCACGCTAGCCAGCCGGTTCGATGAGCTTTGAAGAATTAGCCCATTTTTGTTGACATATTGGTGTCCGTAACATCATGAGGGATTTGCAGGCAAGCTGTCTTGGGCTCTCTCTCAGGAATTCCCGCTTTTCAGTACCCCTTTTTTCTAAGGGGTAATTATAATGGTGGTGGGTTAGGTGCTTCTTGAGCGCATATGGACTAATTGTCTACAGGAACCCCGTTATATAGCTTTTGAAACTTCAATTGAATGGAGCAAAGTCTATATCCACACCTGATGGAACAGCTTGTGTTCTTCGCATTTGTTCAATCTTTTTTGTCTGTGGCATCTTCGAGTATAAAATTGCTGTAGCATGCTGTAGCATGCTGAGTGAAATGTTGCAAGATTTATATATCAAGACCTACGAGGAGACGTTGAAATGAATCCAAGGGCAAAAAAAAAAGCACGAAGACAGGTTGAGGCCTAAGGAGCACTCTGTCCCGGTTTTTTGCCCCTTGATGTCGCGAGTTGAGCGCCCCCCCCCCCCTTTTCTAGCGAACCGACCCGTGTGGCCTAGATGGCGATAGCTCTGTGTGTGATGGCGATATGTATATTAGTGCCTAATTCCATTGAAGAGAAACAAATGCGGCACTTGCTTTCCAGCAATATTTTTGTCGTCTTTCTTTCTTTCTCCTGGAGCAGCACACTGTCCGGCTGCCTAATCCTTGGTATGGAGTATCCAGGGATGAAAAGGGGCTTCAAGGCAAAATTATCCAACCGCCCCAGGGAGAGACTCTTTCTTGGTTGGGGTAACGAAAATCAAGACTTCAATGGATCCATCTCGCGATCTTGAGTATCGTAAGACAAAAAAGCAAAAAGTAGCGACCTGGTACCAGGGTAGAGCTGGACACGAGAATGTCAATTTTTACGGTTCTCATGCGGCTAATAAGTGAATTGCCGGACCGCTGTACGCTTAGTTATGTGGTACTATGTAATCTGCGCCAGAATCCGCAGACATTGAGAGGTTGGTGGTGCTCTAGTTGCAGAAACCTATAGAGATAGAAGTGAATTAATTCTTTAGCAAAAGAAATTCGAAAATCTAGCTTCAACTAATTCCTCGTCGAGATCCGTATTGGACCACAATATGAGGACCTTGGAGCTGACGAAGGTATGTATGTACAACTGCAAGCTTGGAAAATTTTATTAGCAGAAATAGATTTGAAGTTTTCAGGGATGGGAAATAGGTATGCTATAGAGACAGTAGGTCAAATGTTATTGGTAATATCCACCCCTCAAATCCCGCTCTGCCAATACGGATATGTAGAGGGAGTGATCCTCCGAGTTATGACAATGTTTCGAGGGAGAAAAAAAAAAACACTACAAAGTAGCACAAGAATTGAGGTAAACAGAACAGACTGAAGTCCTCTTTGAAGCAAATTTCCATGACTAGTGTTGAAACCCGTCGTCATGCATCTTATATACCATGACCACTCAGTAAAGGACCCGCGTCAGCCAGAGGGTGTTGAAACATGCCGGCGTCAACCGCGTTTTCAACAACCTCCCCCCTAAGCCTTCGCAATCTTCATCATCAACATTGTAGTAGCTGCAAAAATGACCGGCAAAACACTCACGATCTCGCCCAGTCCAGCGTATGCAGGGGGAATACGCACATTCACAAACGCACCGGAAGCCAACAGGATAGCTAGCACATTATATATGGCCGACCATACAAAGTTGAAAACCATGCGGTGGAAACTGGCGCGGCTGACGTCGAATAGGAACTCGATGCCCTCGAGCCCGGCCAGGAGGACCACGTCGGCCGCTCCGCGGGTGACGTCACTCGCCGAAGCCGCGCTACCGAGATGCACGCCCACATCGGCCTGCGTGACGGCCACAGCATCGTTGGTGCCATCGCCAACGAACATGACGATGCGGCCCTGTGCCATGAGGGAGGCAACATAGTCGCGCTTCTGGGCGGGGTTGCGCTGTGCTGCAATGTTGGGGATTAGGGCCTGGGCAGCGACGGAGGCGACGGCGCGGGATTGGTCACCGGAGACGAGGTGGACGTCTATGTTCCGCTGGGAGAGCTGGGCGACAACACGAGCGGCTTCCGGCCGGAGGCGGGTGCGGAGTCCGAAGGAGGCGATGGGAATGGAGTTACGGGTAACAACAAGGAGCGTCATGTCGGTGACTTGTAGGCGGGTGACGTATGGTAGCGAGGTGGTGTTGGTCCAGGTTGGATTCCCGGCGCGGATTGTAGTGCCGTTGTAGGCTGCTTCAACACCAGCGCCGGGGATAACGCGGACATCTGTAATTTTCACATCCGAGGAGGGGCGAGTCTGGAGATGCTTGGATACGGCCAGGGAGACAGGGTGCTTATTTCCTGCTATAATGGCCTTGGTAATGGAGATAGCTTCGTCGTAGTTGGAGTCGAAGAACTCTTCTTCAAGGACATCGAGTTCACCTTCCGTAATGGTACCTGTCTTATCAAAAACAACGTCGGTCACCTTGCGTGCACGCTCGGTGCATTCGGCAGATTTGATGATGACGCCTCCGCGGGCTGCGATCCCCCCTGCGACGACCAAAACCATCGGAACAGCGAGGCCAAGGGCACAAGGGCACGAGACGGCAAGAACGGCGACAGCATATGTGATGGCGTCGGAGATGGCTTTGCCGGTGGGGAGGTTGCGAACCTTCAGGCCGATAACCAGCCAGACGATAGTAACGATGATAGCGACAGAAGATACGACGGGGACGAACCAGCTTGCCACTCGGTCAGCCACGTCCTGGATCCTAGGCTTCGAGTTTGCGGCCTCCTCGACAAGCTCGGCGATGTCGGTGACGGTGTTCTTGCCGGGGAGGCGGGTCAGCTGGGCGAGGAGCGTACCAGAGCCGTTGATAGTGCCGGCAATGACGGCGTCTCGCTTTTTCTTAGGGACAGGTACGCTTTCACCGGTGAGCATAGATTCATCCACCTCGCTTGAGCCATCAAGAACTAGTCCGTCAGTTGGCACGGAGGAGTGAGGAAGGACCTTAAACTTGTCACCGTATTGGAGGAGCCGGGCATCGATCTCGATGTCTTTGCCGTTCTCGACAATGACTGCGGTGGACGCCTGTAGGACACGCAAGGATACGGCAGCCACGGCACGGATGCGCGCAAAGGCTGCCACGAATCGGCCCAGGAGTACAAGTGTAATGAGCAGGGTGCTCGTCTCGAAGAACTCGGACGTCTCTAGGGGTTGGTCTGCCATTCGGAAGCTAAAAGCGACGACTGAGTAGACATAGGCTGCTGTAATGCTGATGACAACTAGCAGGTCCATCTCTATGGTGCCGCTGTGAACAAGCGCCGAGATGGCTGGGCGATAGAAATCTGGGACCGCAATGAGCTGGACGAGGGATGCAAGAACGATGGAGATGTAGGCACGCGTTTTTTCGTCAACGAGTGTGTCCCCCCAGGCCAGCACGACAACGGGGATAGTCAGCACTGCGGAGACGGAGGTTTTGAGAAGCTGGTCATACAGCCTCTTTCTTCCGCTGGCGACGGATGGATCATCGCGAGGCGGAGCTAAACCACTAGATATGTCCCCAATCTTGTTGACGAGTGTTCGAGCACCGATGATGGCCGGGTCGTAGGTCAGCCGCACCATCTTCTTGTCGAGCGTGGTGACCTGGTTGACGCCTAGAATCGCCATATCCATCAACACTTTCACGGCAGGGCCCGAGGCAAGGACATCCAGCGTCTGATCATCGCTCGCCATCCGGGTGCAATAGAACCCCGTCGCCCGCGAAGCGCCGCGGATCACGTCCTCAGCCTTAACAACCTCGGGGTCAATGCTAAACTCGGCGTTGCCCATGACGAAGTTGACGCGTACGCCCGATACGCCCGGCATAGCCTTGAGCGTGCGGTCGAGCTTGTTCCCGCATCCGGAGCAGGTCATCCCGTCGACAATGAGCGCAACATGCTCCAGGCCCGCGTCTTTCTCGATATCTATCTCCTTCACGCGCGAGGCCATGATACCTTTCTCAGAGACCACCGGCGGGAGCACATCATGGCCGCTACAGTGGTCAGACCTATCATCCGTCACGGGCTCTATGGCCATCTTATTTCCGCGGTCAGTTGCGCGCGCCATTTTGCCGCGGCGCTTTACATCCTGGCCGTGGTGGTGGTGGTGGTGGTGGCCAGTCTGATGCTTACGCGCGCTATGCGAGTGCGCAGTGGAGTGCGCTTCGATGACCTCGTACTTGTGGCGAGAAGAAGCAGGAGCAGCCGCGGATTTTCCCGTCCCAACACAGCAGGTGGTTGGCAGCCCACGGTCCAGAATGCTGCGACAGATGCAGCGAGCTGTCTCGAGATAGGCGCTGTACTGCTCGTAAGCCTTCAAGAGATGCGAGCTGCATGCCGAAGCCGGATGCTGGCCGTCCTCGTCGTGGGCATGGTGGTGACCTGCGGCGCCTGAGAAGGGTGTGAGTTGGGGCTCATGATGGGCAATGCGGGGGGAAATTACTTACTGTCATGCGCCGCGTCGTCATCGTCATTGTTTTCGCAGCTTGTCTTGCATTCGGTAGCAGCAGCAGCAATAATGCACTTCTCTATGGCACGCAATTAGACGGGATGCCTATATGGCAGATATGGGAGGGAGGGGGTTGTGTAGTAGGGGAGTACCGTCGCAGTGCTCCTCGGTGGAGCTGCAGCACTCGGGCTTCACGTCCACAGAGCAGTTAGAGGACTCATACTCGCCGTCACAGCAAGTCTCCTCAGCGCAGCTCTCATCATCCGGGCAGAACACCTCGTTGGCACAATCAGACGAGTCTCTCGGCTCTTCGTGGTCATGTTCGTGATTCTGCGTCGTCTCAATCTCAATCTCAGTGGCAGGACCTGCGCACTTGTTGTCCCCGTTTGTGTGGGTGGAGTAACACCCGGAACCCATGATTTCGTTGATAACTGAAGTTGTTTGGTTTGTTTGATGTTGTTGGTGATGGATGAAGATATAAAAAAACACATTCGGTTCTAGAAAATAAATAATTGCCTTTAAAGATGCGGGAAGAATGGGCTTCTAGTGCCTTCTAAGGGCGATAGCGAGAGCAAGTAAAAACGTCACTCCTTCGCGTACTTATTTTATGTAGCGAATGAAACCATCAGGCGATCAAACATTTCAAAAGCAGGAAATAATCATGGTAATTCTCTCTTCTCCTGCGATCTTCCCCGGAATATTAATTCTTGATAGAGGAGGACCAAGAAAGACTTGATGGAGGTTTTCTGTATGGTTTATTTCTAGCCCACACTCACAGATATTTATATATATATATATATATTCATGAGTCCTTGTAGTCTATATAAATGAGCAGCTGGACCAGACCAAGAGAGATAGTTCTCGTAATAAATAGGAGTGCTTTTAAAAAGAGTTGAAAGCGATGGAAGAGAGAAACTCAGACTCCCTCCTACTCGAAATAAATACCTTACAATGTGAACAACATCAATGTCTACAACTCAAAAGTGTAATCGATTCCAGTATGTTGCACTGGAATCCTTTCAAACCACTAGAGATCCTGGTACAATCACAGGAGACACTGAAGAAGGGGGGAAAAAACCATATATACAACTCATGAACCTCCCACCAAAAAGTCTCAAAAGTTCTAATTAACACAAAAATAGCAAATAATAATAAAAAAGTCCTTAAATATTCCTTCCACCCGTAACCATAATAGTCTGACCATTAACATAGCTAAACAACGGGCTAACAACACCCAATATCGAAGTTGCCGCTTCTGTCGCGCTTCCCGGTCGACGGAGCGGGATGTCCGTGTACTGCTCAGCGGCATCGCCTTCCTTCACGGCCAGCTGCTTCTGCGGGATGCCCAGCGAGATCTTCTCGCCTTCGGGAGTCGTGATGAAGGCGCCTGCCTCCTTGGCAGCGGTGAGACGAGTGAGGATGTGGCCGAAGGCGATGGTGTTGGCGCGCACGCCAAAGGCTGGACCCCATTCCTTCGCGATGGTCTTGGTTAGACCAACCATGCCGGATTTGCCGACGGCGTAGTTGGCTTGGCCGCTATTTGTGGATTGGGTTAGATTGGTAGATTCTCATTTTTTATTTATTTCTTCATTTCATGCAGAGAAAGACAGAGGGCGGATATGTGAACGTACGCATTTCCGTGGATACCGCTGGTGCTGCTGATGTTAATGATGACTCTTGGTTCGCCGTCCTTCACGCGGAAATAAGGCGCAGCGGCTTGGACGAGCTTGAATGGAGCAGTGGCGTGCACGGCAATGATAGTATCCCATTGCTTATCAGTGAGCTGTTTTCGGTTCAATGATGTCAGCTCAATAGACCTCTCGATGAAACGTGCAGGGACATGTACTCTGCATTCCTGCAGCTCTGGCGCATATGGAGGGATTTCTGACCTTGTGAATGACACCGTCCCAAGTGAATCCAGCATTGTTAACAATGATGTGGATCTTTCCGTTGCCAAACTCTGCAGCCTTGGCCACGACTCTCTTCAGATATTCATGGTCCTGGACATCTCCGGCTACGGAAATCGCGCGTCCGGGAGAGGCATCATTGATGGATTTGGCGACAGATTCAGCCCTATCTATTCATTCAATAATGCGTTAATCAACCTTTTTCTCTCTTCTCTTTATCTATGCAGAATAATTGTTGATTTCGGCCAACCTTGCAGAGTGGTTTCCCCCGCATAGTATGCAGGTTTTGTATCGTTCCGCATGGGTAAGTAGTAAATAGAGAACTGTATGACTTACTTGCGTCTAGATCTGCAATGACGACCTTTGCGCCTTCATTCGCGAAAAGACGGGCTGCCTCAGCTCCAATGCCCTGGCCAGCACCTGTTATGATGGCAACTTGGCCAGCTAGTAGACCTCGAGGATAGTTGAGGTGAGAGGAGACTTGCGAAACGCGGTCTTGAGGGGCCATGTTGAACTAGGAGTTATCTAGTAGTAGTATACGCAGGGTGAATATGGACAAAGAATAGGAAAATAGTTAAACAAGACTGGGTATTATAAAATAAATAGTGAAAAGGCTGCAAAAAGAATCAGGAACGCATCTTTCAACAAAAGGCGCGGGGCCGGGATTGAAATTGTTTCCCCCGGATTTGTCGCTTTAGGAACACTAATGCCGAGGCATTAAGCAACGTTGAGGTCTGTTCGGACGCTAAAGTTCTGCCGCCAGTTACCCGCCCCGGCCCACAGCGATAGCTAAGCCACGCGAATTCCCCGAGTGCCGAAAAAGAATCGAGGAACGCAACGCATTATATGATTACATTTTCGTTAACTGCTAGTATTGGTGATTGAGCCCATGTCTTTGTGAGGGGTTGTGCAATGATATTGACCAGGTATAATACTGCATTTACGCCGGATTTTCTGGCGTAGATAAGTTGGTTTCTGTAGGGTAGAGTGCTGGATGGCAATTCCCACAAGGTTCGGCAGGACGCAGAAGGTAAGAGGCCGAGGAGCACTTAAAAGCTATCTCTAGCTCGGCTCAAGGGTAGGTAAAAAAAGGTTTAGTCTATTAATAAGAAGCGGCGCTTCGCAGATCTATTTACAGGGCCAGTAAAATATGCCCACAAGAATGAGTGGAATGGATGGAGGCTTCATCACTGATCAGGAAGCTTAGCGACAGGCTATTTGTGCCATCTGCCATCTGATATTAGCAGGAAGGAGCTAATCCGCTGTGACGATAGTCGAATGCTTTGAGGAGCCCCCTGAGGTGGGAGATTGCCGCAAGCACAACAAACACATGGAATATCTGATGTGAGCTCCCAAGTATATCGAATCTCCCCGGGTACCACCGTTCTGGCACACGAGCAGCGTATATCACCGCTCCTAAGATATACAGGAATCCCTGGAGTACGACCCAGACGAGCCCCATTTGGTCGCGCATCTGGTCAAATCCATACTTCGACAATCCGTGCAGGACGGGGAGTACGGCGGATAGACCCATTGAGATAAACATCCCCGCGCGAAACGGCCTCCATGCGGGGGTCCTGAAGCTGGGTTTGATCGACACAACAGTGCATCCGGCCCCGATCAGCAGGATCATAGCCCAGTAGAACCTTTGCAACTCCGGGGCACAGTAGAACCCATAATACACACTTGGTATAAAGCTTCCAGTTATGAGGCCAACGATGCCAATGTAATCAAACGAGTTCCCAATGCGTGCCACCGTCAACGAATGGTTCGAAATCGTGTGGTATGTGGCGCTCATCCCGAGGCAAAACGCCGCGCCGGCGAAGAAGCAGCGAAAGGCGCGGATATCGGCATCATTTGCGGTTTCATATCGTGAGGAAAAGGCTCTGTAGACGATAATGGAAACGGGCACGGAGAGTAGAGCGGGGAGAAGGTGGGTGTAGATGTTTACGGATTCGTTGTGGACGTAGCCCAGGGACTGGAATGACACTATGAAGGAGTTCGAAGCTGGTCGATAGCCCGTAAGAATATGATGGTTATCACGCTGCCAGGGCGGGAGATCGTCCCAATGAATGGTCCGTTTTATCCTCGTCGATGTAGCTTCCATTGCAATCACCCCGCTCTCAACGACCTGCTCAGATGTAGATGGATGATGGCCATCTTGAGCATGGCCGTTAGACAGACGACGCTGCCGTAAGGACATAAGGAGAGCCACAACTGAAGCACGTCAGCAAAGCCTGATGCAGGCGTTTTCTACCTTTTTTCCTTCTTCTTTGCAATGTTCAGTTGGGGGGAGGAATTGGTGATATCATGCGGAAGGAGCTCAACTGAAAAGACTAGCGCCGGAGAATAGTTTCTGCCAGGCCCCACGTGCAAACAAACAGAGCAAACATGCGGCATGCGGAGCGGAGCTGCTTCATCTGCGCGTATCATCATCACCGTCACCATCATCATAGCTGCCTCTTGTGTTAAGTAGCGAATACTATGCAACGGTAACAGGCTACTGCGCAGCTGCAAATCTGCCTGCAGATCTAGAGGCAGGAAATTCCAAAGAAAGCAGCATGAGATACCGCCGTGGTCTGCATATACTCCACAATGGCGAGCATAGGGCAGTCACCCAAGGCCTCCCCGAACTGGCCTCGCCATAAGCAGGGAATCATAGATCCGCTCGATCAAGTGGGCTATGTATCCAAGGGAGACACCAAGTAGGTTCCAGCAGAGCTTAAATATATATATATGTATTGCTTCTTTTGTCAGGATAGGTAATTGACCAGAGACGGGGCGCGTACACAGGCTTCTCGATACCAAAGCACAAGAATCATACTACAAGAAGATTGTGGATCGGTACATGCAGTTCTGTAGTGTTTATGCTAAGGACCTTGATGCTGCCTTCGCCTCTCTACCAAAAAATCCGTCCGACGACCCAACTAGAAACCCTCCTGTTCCCGGTCCTATCCTCCCGGCGCCCGCTTCTCCACAGTCACAGAAATCATCAGACAAACCAGCAGGGAGCCCAGGCGCAAAGTCTCTGCCTTCACCAAAACCTCCAGTTCGGTCGGTCGATCCAGCTGCAAAAGAACTCTCAATCCTGCTCCTCTCACTCCGTAAATTGCGAGAAGCTATCCTCGCAACGGGATCCAAGACAACCATCAACTTTTCACAGCGCGTCCACATATTTTGCGTTCGAACGTCCATTCTTGCGCAGCATCCCCCTTCATACTATCCCCCGCTGGAGAGACTGCTTAAGCACCTCCACACATCGTCCAATCCACTAAGCGCATCCGAGCTGCACGAGTTTACTACATATCTTATCCTCGACTATGCGTGTCGACAGGGTGATCTGGAAGCTGCGTATGAGCTGCGTGCTCGCTCCAGGGACAGGTTCGGATTCCAGAACAGCCTTATAGACCGCGTGCTCATGGCTCTCATGCATGATAATTGGGTGTTATTCTGGAAGGCGAAGCAGGACGCTGATGGTTATACGAGATGTTTGATGGAGTGGGCCGTTGACCTAGTGCGAAGACGGGCGTTGAAGGCTATTGGCAAAGCCTACCTGACTGCAGACGTTAAATATGTGCTCGACTGCTGCGCAGGGCAAAACGAGGGTTGGACATGGGAGAAATTGGTGGAGAAGGAAGGCCTGGGTTGGAAGAAAGAGGGCAACAAAGTCATTATCAAGATGAGGAGGCCCATTGTCGCTGGCTAGAAGTCACCCGGTTGAAGAGTCGATTTCAGACCGCGTGTCGGTCATGTTATGCCCGTTTTGTTTTGCTTTCGTTGACATGCTAGGTTCTTTTCAGGCGCATTGGAGTTTTTCCGTCGAATAGATTTGAGGGTACAGCGTTATCTCCTTATGTTACGGTTATGGCGGCCAATATTCTTAATATCGAGATGTTTCCAAGTGTATTCAAGACCCGTTTCCAATGATCCCAAAAGATGGTACAAAGACCATCGCTCAGATCTTAAAATCAACATTTGGCCGCTCCCAGTTTTTATCTGCCGAAGGAGGATGCTTCGCGATGCGTTCCGTGAGCCTAAGTTTAAGTGCTCTTGATTTATCGGAGCTGAGTTCGTAAACCGTGGCCAAGTTAAACGTAAGGCTCTGGAACGAGTGGTTGCTCTCTATCAATGATTCGAGGAGGTCGCGAGACTGTAGAAATAGGTCAGCCTTTCTCTTCTGGCTTTGAGCACTGGGACTATCTGTAATAGGGAAAAGCAAACCTCATTGAGTTTACCCGTATACAGCAGGCATACAGCCAAATTCTGCGAAATGAGGGGCTCATCAGGCTTTCCGATATTGCTTTCTCGGAGAGTCTTCCATGCCATGACAGCTTCATCATATTTACCCTCGGCCATGCTCAGCAGAGGATGCAGGAGATTCCCATCGTCTTCCGGACGGCTTTCAAGCAGCTTCCTCGCAGCGTCCACATCCCCGACTTTGAGATACAGCAGTGCCATGCGTGTGATATCCCTCTCCGAACCACGGGACGGTGCAGTCAGGCTTGCCAAAGATCGTCTCGCGCCATCAAGATCGCCCATTTCTACTAGAGCGTTCACCACCCGAATTCCCAGATCCTCTAGCCTTGATTTCCAGACCACCTTCTCCTCCGCAGTAATGCCATTCCGTGACAGCTCTCTTCGAGGTTCAAGGCCAAGCTCATAGAGTCCCTGGATACCTCGCCTTGCATCTCCAAAACCGATGCTTTGAAGTCTGACGGCAAGAACACGGAGCGGCCATGGAACTATATGCCGGGGACGGGCTTGTGAAGCCTCGTCTTGACCGATTGCTGCAGCATCCAACTCAGCATCAATGAAGTAAAACGAGGAACTTAGATCTTCGAGTGCCTTTGCTTCCTGCGCTGCCAGAAGCGTGTTTCCGGTCAGCTCTAAGCAGGCTAAACGGATGTACAAAAGCGAAAATATTGATTCATGATCTGTCGGCGATAGGGCGGAGGAGGTTAATACCGCTGCTGAAAAATGGGCAGCGTGTAGAAAGTGGCCATTGTTCAATAGCTTATCTAGGGTAGCTAAACTGGTCGCTGATGGTTCATTCGCAGATGGGCTGCTGAGCTTTTCGCGAAATGCCGGCGATATCTCCAACTGTGAAAGAGGATGGAAGATATCAGGGCGTAAGAGAAAAGAGAAGTTCTTGTTCACTGCAGTCGATATGGTGTCTACATCCGAAAAGGTAGAGTTTCTAGCTGATGATGCTGCAGATATATGTGACCATTCTATGGGCGACTCAACCCGCGATCGCGGGGAAGAGACTGTATCTCCTGCAGCAGAGGTCGGTAATACATTTCTAGATGGAGTTTTAGCTATACCTTCTAATGTCCTGGTGGTCAGAGCACTTACTCATCTGGAGCATCTAAAGGGCCTTTGGTGGAGCTGCGAGGCCGGGAAGCTATACCAGTCGTCAGCAATCACTAAGATTCATTCATAGTGTGGTCATGATCTCATCAACAGAACTTTACCAGTGAACGCATCATTGCAATGCGCGACAGGGAGAAAAAAACATACCTTTAATGGACGAAGTATGACGGTGTTTTGGGCCGCTAGGAGTCATTCTGCAAAATCCAAAACTACTGAAGGATTATAAGATGTTATCTGCCCTCTTTATCACTGATATATCGATTTAGCAACTTCCTCCGGCCTTATTGGATTGATGTGTTGTTGGAGCTGCGGATGGTGATGATGATGGAGGTGGGCACAAGCACAAGCTATTTTGCCAGGCGGTGAGTCAGCTCCAGGCCTGCACGGACCAACTTTCCCCCTTTCCTCTCCGTGTCTGCATTGCTTGAGCTACGTGGAAAAAGAAAGCTGTCTTTCAGCCACCACCCAGCACCATGTCCCCTGCATCTCTCTGGCATTGCTGTTCAATATTCCTCCCGCTCACTCCTGCGCTGTAAAAATTAAAATAAACAGTGAGTTCCGCATGCCCAGCCGTGGCCCGCGATACAGGCCTACCCTTGAAGTTGTTGACCAAGACTCCGTCATCCAATTCTCCAAAGCGTCGCGCTCAATTACCTACACCATGGCATCTAAAAATAACAAATACTCCGTCATCCTCCCCACTTACAACGAACGCAAGAACCTTCCGGTAATTTGCTGGCTGCTGGAGAAGACATTTCGCGAGAAGTAAGACCGCATTGTTCATTTTTCCCTTGTTTAACCATATTTACATCATAGCTAATTGTTTGGGCATAGTAACCTCGACTGGGAGGTGATTATAGTCGACGATGGATCTCCGGACGGAACACTTGAGGTCGCGAAACAACTACAAAAGCTCTGGGGATCACAACATATCGTCTTAAAGCCTCGAGCAGGGAAGCTGGGTCTCGGAACCGCATACGTCCATGGCTTGCAATTCGTGACCGGCAACTTCGTCATCATCATGGACGCTGATTTCAGCCACCACCCTAAATTCATCCCGGAAATGATTAGGATCCAGAAGAATTCGAACGCGGATATTGTTACCGGAACAAGATACGCGAATCGCGGGGATATTAAGGGTGGTGTTTATGGTTGGGACTTGATCCGCAAGCTTACCTCGCGAGGCGCAAATCTGATCGCCGACGTCATGTTGATGCCAGGCGTTAGCGATCTGACGGGAAGCTTCCGGTTGTATAAGAAGCCGGTATTGGAGAAAGTTATCAAGAGCACAGAGAGCAAGGGCTACACATTCCAGATGGAGATGATGGTCCGGGCAAAAGCCATGGGTTTTAAAGTGGAAGAGTGCCCTATTACTTTCGTGGATCGCCTGTACGGTGAAAGCAAGCTGGGTGGCGAGGAGATTGTGGAGTATTTGAAAGGCGTTTTGACCCTGTGGCTGAAGGTTTGAAGTGTACGCCTTCTTTGGCTATGGGCAACATCTAACGGTACATTCTATGCACATATGCTTTGGCGAATTGGAGCATGGGAACCCCTGGAAGTTGAAGGCGATGAGATCTGGATACGTCGTCCAGTGTTCTCTGATTCGAGAGTTCCAGATGCTGATATTTGTCAGTTAATAATACCCATACTTGAATGTAATTTTATTCTCTCTATCGGGACACGCCTCAAATGTTTTGCAGCATGGATCCAATTGAAGATTTGTGTAGAAATTTCATGGACAATCGAGGCAGAATATGTACAACAGTTGAATGTACTCAGACAGTTGGTATTTGCGCCTTAATTAAGAAACAAGCTCATGTCATTCCACTAAGCAGCCTTCTCTAGGTTAGTCAAGTAGATTTTGACTCTGGAAACCAGCTCCTTTTTTGGCTCTTCTTGGTCCGGTCCACTTGGGGAATGCGTTGCTCCTGGGACGAGACCACTATTCGCGTCCCAAATATCGTCTCTCCCAGCGCCATCTTTCGTGATAACCTTCCACCTCTCCAATAGTTGCTCCTTATTGACCCAATCAGGCACATATTGGTCCGCGTCGCCTGGCAGAACAAGCAGGGAAGCCCTTAGCAACCCTCTACTTCCAATCTTACCGAATGTCTGCCGTAGTCTTTCATCGGACAGGTCGGAGCTAAACAGGTCATCCTCTAGAGGATTATCGGGGCTGTCCGGGCTAGTCAGGCTCAAAAATCTCCTGCTATTCATGGGCACG
The DNA here is from genome assembly GCA_002573605.1 of Polytolypa hystricis UAMH7299. Classification (NCBI taxonomy): domain Eukaryota; kingdom Fungi; phylum Ascomycota; class Eurotiomycetes; order Onygenales; genus Polytolypa; species Polytolypa hystricis. Next base: position 189,112 of record PDNA01000025.1, on the reverse strand, counting down.
GTATCCGAAAATCCTATCTTCGCGGTCATCGAAAGCGGTAAGATGGTTTCCGTATTTCCTGCTTTAACGTTGTTTTTGGCCAGAGATACAAGCTCGTCGAATAGCTTTGCTAATATTTGCGGCGAACCCTGGGAACTCCCAGATTTGATTTCAAATATGAGATGTTCCCTGTCCGAGACAGGAGATTGAAGAATCGCACCATCAACCACTGGCCGCCCTGAGCCGGTGCTCTCAGCGGTAGAAGGTTTAGGGGAATATAGATAATGGAGCACATCTTGACTTCCAGTAGAATGCCCCATTATGACCACTTTGGGTGATTCAGATCGCGTGGGGTTCTGTGCTGCTTTATACTTCCTCACGTATTCCACGCATTGGCCTATCTCTTCGACGTCTTGGCCTAGACTACCGACACCCCAGCCGCTATAAGATGATGAGAGAAGCACAAAGAATACGGACCAGGGGCTTGATTCTAAAGCGGCAGCAAGGTCGTTGATAAACGGGACGCTAAATAAGCCATCAGACAACCCGCCGATGAATAAGAGGCTATGGGGTTTGTCTATTCCCGGAGGAAGCGTGCTGCTATATTCAAATGTAGCAAGTCGATCGGACTAGGGGGACGTGGCACACCATCAGTTCACTAGTCGCGCACTAAAACGGGGAATTGGGGTGGTTTCGTACATAATGGTGTAAAATGCCTGGTTGGGCACTGGGAAAAAAGCTCTGGGACATGATGGAAGGAGATTCAATTTAGATGAGGGCTTCACGGAGTTTTATGGCTGAACCCCGCACCCGAGAGCTTCAGGTTTTTCGAGGAACGCGAGGTATGATCACAATGGCTGACTCAAACGCAGGTATATGCAAATTAATTGGTTCACTTTCTATGTTCCCTTGGTGCTTGACAAGCTCAGAGTTGTGACGTTTGGCCAATGAATATAGCTGTCAGTTTTGTTGACGCAGTCGAAGCTCCAGCTTCTATGAAGAAGAGGGGAAAGCTTAAATAGGGTTTGGGACGCGCCTATTTTAGCTCTGCCGGCGCTAAGGTGTGAGCTCATCCACCACGAGGAGCTTAGCCCCTCTCCATTCAGCTCGAAGCTGGCAACTCTAAGGATAAGGAGCGCTAGAAAAGTAAGATGTGATGGTGTAATTGATGCCTTCTTTCCGCAGGTATTCTGATTTTTCAATGTTTTATTCCTGACGCATTTCCATTTCATCTACGCTCTAAACAGATGGGCCTTTTCTGTGTCACTGGACTCTGCTTTGGCAGATAACTGTGTATCAGTTTATACTGCCTCATTTTTTCTATCATGGCTCCGCAGGCACGCAGGTCTGGACGACGCCACACCAGGGTGTCATACACCAGTGATGCGTTCAAACAGGCGGGACTCGAAGATGAATTATCTGGGTCGGAGCGGGCACAGTCTCCGGGTGTTCGTGACTCTCAGTCATCAGATGAAGAGTATACTGGAGGCGCAGACGATGTGGTAGAGGAGGTCGAAGCTGGAGCGTTTGAAGAGAGTGGCGCTGAGAGTATGTGAAAATGCAACGTTCTTTTTTTACGAAGTTGACCCTGCGTACTAATGTGTATTCTGGTAGGTGGTGGTGAAGAGGATCTGATCTCTGCTCTTGGGACAGGTATCCGGCCAGATAAACTGGAAAGAGCTCGGAGGAAAGCGCCTGGTCTTGCGGAGATTTTTGATCCAAATGTCACCCACTCCCGTGGTATGTTTAAGCCAGGGTCCCATGGTGCGAAATCCACACAGTTGAAGTTGTCATTTGGGGCTAGTGCCCAAGATTTACTTCCCGCGGTGTTTATAAGGGACCGGTGGTCTAAGGCTGTTGACTTGACGTTTCCTAGTAGGCAAAGCCTACGTAGGGAGCTAGACGCTTGCTTTAATGATATGGGAACAGCTTTCGCTGTCGAAGGGGATGTCTTGCGTAAGGAAGCATCGGATGCGTGGGATTGGTATTATGACGACGACATTGGCGGCAAATTTCGAGCGAAGCAGCAATGTATTGACCTTGACAAGGAGGCGCAACGAAGATATTTACCCGGAAAGAAATCCAAAAAGCTTACTGTGCTCATGGGTCCGGCTTCATCCCAAAAGGCGTTCCAAATAGGCCGTGGCGAATTTTTTGATTTTGGAGAGGCTTGGAGCCCTGGAATTCGCGAAGGCAAGAGAGAGCAGCCAAAGAAGAAAGCCAAACGATCTGGCAAATCAGGAGAACCTCAGGAGACGGTACATGAGGAAGCCGGCCCAAACACTTGCGAAGGATCCTCAGCACAGCCGCAGCGGAATCGTGAGGGGTGGATTCTCAATATGGGCAACAGGGTCCAGTGCGTGTCCTGGGCTCCAAACTGCACTGGGTCTTCGCAGTATCTAGCGGTGGTGGTCCCTATATCAGACTCTCAGAAGTCCAAGGTGGAATCTACCGGACCTGCTAGCGCGGCACCAGCATTTTCACCCTCTCGACCATACCCAGCCGCCATACAAATTTGGTCATTTGAGGCCTCAGATAATGACAGCGGTCTTAAGCGTCTAGATATGCTGGTAAAGCCACGTCTTCGCTTAGCCATATGCACGGACGTAGGTGACATTAAACGGATGGCCTGGTGCCCCATGAAGCGAGAGGAGAGGGACGATGACGAAAATGGAGAGATTATTAACCTTGGATTATTAGCTGGAATATGGGGTGATGGGACCATCAAAGTTATCGACGTGAAAATAAACAAGAAGACGGAAGAAACGCAGTATGGTACGTGCAAACACAACGATATATGTAACTATTGATCCTAATCGTCAACGGAACAGTGAAACTAGACTCTGCTGCCTTTGAAGTCCGCCCTCCATCGTCACTTTGCACATGCTTCTGCTGGCTCTCTCCAAGCGACATTGCTGTTGGCTGCGCGAATGGTTACGTCGGCGTCTGGAGCCTTACTGCTTCTATCCAGGGAGAACCTCAACCATTGGCCCTGCCCTATTTATACGTTTCAGTCCACGACACTTACATACTCAGCATCGTCTCCTCCTACCCGAGTCATCCGCATTTGCTAGGGACAACGGGCATGGACGGTCAAACTCGGCTATTCTCTCTCCTCGACCCTGAATCTGATATCGCGGATGCGCCCCGATCACGCACGGGGTCGGCGCAACTTGCATACGCGCCGTTCATGCGGTCATTCGTCACCGCAGATGAGACAGATTTCATTCGCTTACAACCTGTGCGGCGGTTCTTCTCACTGATCAGCGTCGCAAAGTCGCTCAGCACAGTATCGGCTATGACGCCGGGAATATTGTGTCACCCGTCACTCTTGGTTGGGAATGTTGGTGGGACAGTGACGGCTACGAATCCTCTACGCAGGCTCTACGATGCGAAAGAAAAACACTGGCAACAAGACTGGTTCAGACACGAATGGGTACCAGGAAAGGAAGACAACGATGTGGATATGGACATTGATGATGATGACAGTGATGCGGGGAACAAAGCCGGAGTTAGCAAATTTTACGACGGGTTCAAGGCCGAAACGCCTAGGTTGTTTAGGAATATGGTGGGCGATAAGCGAGTCGTCGATGGAGTATTATCGACTACAATTTACGAAGAAGGGACGGCGACTACGGCTTTGGCTTGGAATCCTAATAAGCAGTGTGCGGGTTGGGCGTGTGCTGGGATGGGCTGTGGATTGCTTCGTGTTGAGGATTTGGCCATTTGACGGATGGACTTATGTATGTATGTGCATATCTAGGAATTAGCGATTAGTGTCTACCAAGGCGCAGACATGAATATAAACCTTTGCTAGTATCTACAGGAAACATTGAAATTTTAAGCTATACGGAGTCTTAGGGGTTCTTATTACTGAGCACATCTATCTAATAGCGCGGAGCTGCAAAATATCACGTGATGTCCTCAATGACATAATCGCGCCTTGGCGCCAACTGCGGCTGTAGCCTGCCGAGGATCGTCGCATGCATCATCGCAGACATCAGACCAGACCAGCAGCAGACCACCAACCTCGAGGCAGTGGCAGTTCTCATTCAATTGCTGCCAAAGTCGAGGATACTCCGTCCGTTATGCAGTGGACTAATTTACTAACTCACAGTTTAGCGATTGTAACATGTTTCTTTGTTGAAGGATGCCAACTTCCAGAAATTGGGTGGCTGGGAGTGTGTCCCAACCACCTCCGTGTGCCGTGTGGGAGCACAAAGATTGTGACGATATCCCACACTCCAGCCTCAATTTAATTTCTCTATCATGTTGGTCACATTGTGGATTCCTTTGACCCGCTTGGTGAAAGATGTTCCTAGTTCATTAATCTCTCCTCGTTTCACTTCTGACCCACCATAGATGGGTCCTGCAGTTTGGTCTTTTGTCTTCTTTTTGCTGTTTTCTTTGCTCAAAGCTGCCCCAAGCAGTCTCATCCAAGTCTACAGCTGAACGGAAGCAGGACGAGGACAAAGGCGAGCTTGAATTCAGCTTTGCTTCACCATGAGATTCGGCTCCACTATCATAGCAGCAGCGAGCCTTGCTCTGCTAACAAGCTCCCTTCCGTTTGAGCGTCCGAATCACAACAGACTTCAAATCGAGCGAAGACGGGTGCCATATTCTGTTGTCCCTGTTGATGGGGGTCCGGAGACCACAACGATAGTCGACACTGCTGCGGTCGTAACGATATACAAGCCAATAACTCAAGTCATGGCGACGGTAACGGTGAACCACCCGGTCTCCACGACGGCAACAACACCTACAACCACCACAACGACGACGACCTCCTCAACATCTCGAACAACGTCTACCACTACTAGGACAACTACTGCTTCGCAAACTGCCTCCTCAACAAGCTCATTGAAAACGACAACTACATACCTCCGACCAACGATTTATCAGTCTCCACCTCCTCTACCACCCTCTTACATCGTGTCAGCAAGCGGGAATTCCATTGGTTACGAAGAATCATCCTACAACACTGGATATTCAGTGGCAAAGCCGTCCGCTTCGATCTTACCTATCCCCGCTTCGAATGGGACATTCCATATGCCGAATGTGGTCGCGAACCGATTCAAATAGAGGGAAATACCCGACGTTTACTATGTGCGACGATTAAATTTTCAATGAACGGAACGGACTTTTACAGCTTTAAGCTTATTGCTTAGGGGGATACGATCATGGATGAAGCATTTACTGGTGTTATTTTGCGGGGTTCTTTGGAGAAGAGATTGTGATTATAATGAGTGGATGGGTTTTTGTATAGTACTTTAAGCGTTAGAACGCAGTGGGATAGAATCCCTAGAACATTTTGCATGATAGATGAGATTGTTTAATAGTGCAATGAAACCAATGCCAATGGAGTTTTCTCTTTATTTAACATGTATTCAAGCAGTATATAAATAAGTGATTCCATGATGACGATATATGTAGGTGTATGCATGTGGGGAGAGGCTGTGCTTGGATGATTGTTCTGGGAATAGCGTGGTCAGGGCAGGTACATCATCACTCAATCCCCATCATCAACTCCCTCTCACTTATCACTGTAGCTGCACCACTTCACAACTACACTCTCGCACATAACATTGCTGCGACCTTTTAACAGGCCTAAAGTTAACAATTCAATCTACTTACGCCAATTCTATTTCCTTCATTCGCAGCATTCTTCACGCCTGACCGAGGGGACATGGGTCCCGCCGCAGCCGAGATGGCCAGCCATCCCGATGTTGTTCCAGAGGACCAAGGCCGCCTGCTAGAAGAGGCCTTGGGGGTCGTGCGGCAGCAGTCGCATCTGATGCGAAAATGTTTAGAGACACCTGGGAAGCTAATGGATGCATTGAAGTGCGCGTAAGTAACCCGTTTGCATTTCCAACTCCCGTCAAACACCTCTCATTGAATGCTTCTGCCTTGCGGTCCCGCCCCGGAATGCGCCCTGTTTTTTTTTTTACTAACAGAACCACACCAAAATGTTAGGTCGACATTGGTTTCTGAGCTACGAACTCCCAGTCTGGGTCCGAAACAATACTATGAGCTGTACATGGCCGTGTTCGATGCGCTTCGTCACCTCTCGGTTTACCTGCGAGACAGCCACCCCGTCAACCACCTCGCGGACCTGTACGAGCTGGTTCAATATGCCGGAAACATCATTCCACGATTATATCTCATGATTACGGTCGGCACAGTTTACATGGCGATCGAGGATGCCCCGGTTAAGGAGATCATGAAGGATATGATGGAAATGAGCAGAGGCGTTCAGCACCCTATTCGCGGTCTATTCTTGAGATACTACCTCACGGGCCAATCTAAGGACCATCTTCCGACGGGCACGGGCGATGGCCCGCAGGGAAATGTACAAGACTCGATCAATTTCGTTCTGACGAATTTCGTGGAGATGAATAAGCTGTGGGTCCGCTTGCAGCACCAGGGACATTCACGGGAGCGAGAGCAGAGAACGCAAGAGAGGAAGGAGTTGGAACTATTGGTTGGAAGCAACCTCGTACGGCTGAGCCAATTGGTCGATCTTGAGTCGTATAAATCGATCATTCTTCAGCCGCTGCTGGAGCAGGTCGTCCAATGTCGGGATGTCCTAGCGCAGGAATACTTACTGGAAGGTTTGATTGCACCTTCACCACACGCTATGCTTCATGGGTGCTAACGGAGATATATGGCAGTGATAACGAAGGTCTTCCCTGACGAATATCATCTCCACACGTTGGATACCATGTTGTCCGCCATTTCAAGGCTAAATCCACATGTTGACATGAAGAAGATCGTTATCGGTCTCATGGATAGACTATCCTCTTATGCAACACGGGATTCAAATGGTGATGATCTCGAAACAAAGAAGAAGGCAGAGGAGGAAGCTACAGTTCGGTTATTGGAGAAATTGCGGATATCCAAAGAGGAGGCTGCGAAGTCTGCGAAGGCCCCACCACCCCCCGCAGAACCAGAACCATCCGAAGTGAGAGAAAACGGGACACACAAGGAGGGAGAGGAAGAAGAAGGTCCCAGTAAAGAGGAAGACAAGCCGCCCGAACCAACCGAAATACCCACCACAGAGGATAATGTCGAGAGCGAGGAATCCAAACCACTTCTCCCAAACAACGTGAAGCTCTACGAAATTTTCTATGAACAGGTTCTTAACTTGGTGAAGTCTCGAGGGTTGCCGATACAAGATACCATTGCACTCTTAGTGTCGCTGGTGAACCTTGCATTGTAAGTTCTCCATGTCCGGAGTTGTCAGACGATGGCTAATGAGCACCATAGGAATATTTACCCCGACAGATTAGGTATGAAAAAGTTCACAGGATATGGTGAGATATTTGATATGGTTCTCTTGCTAACATATTACTACAGAATACGTTGACCAAGTCCTTGAATATGCGGCGAAGAAAACGACAGAGCATGCCGATAGCGCTGATTTACATTCGGGTCCGGCCCAATCTAATCTCCTAAACCTCCTCCTGGCCCCAATTCGCAACTACGTGTCTATTTTCACTCCGCTCGCCCTTCCTAATTATATCCCTCTTTTCTCTGCGCAACCATACCCCACCCGGAGAGCTATAGCAGCGGAAGTCACTCGAACCATTTTGCGGAATCGGATATTAATAACAACATCGGAGAACCTGGATAATGTGCTGCAAATCTTGAAAGTCCTAATAAAAGAAGGCGCCCAGCAACCAATTGGCTATCCCAGCATACAACACCCTCGGCGTGGAGGAGAGACGGATGAGACCATCGAGGAGCAAGGATGGCTTGCACGGATAGTTCACTTTATTCAGTGCCCTGACAATGACACCCAGCTCAAGGTAAGCACCACAAGCGCCTGCCCTAAGCTACGTGCAATACATTCTAACTTTAAGCAGCTCCTGCAAGCAACCCGCAACGCGTATGCTGAAGGGAATGAGCGGATCAGATATACAACCCCTGCGATAATCACTGTAGCATTAAAGTTAGCCCGAAAATACAAGGCACGGGAACACTACGACGATAATTGGCAGTCGCAATCATCAACTCTCTATCGATTCATGCACCAATCCATCAGCAGCTTGTACCAGCAAGTGAACGCCGCATGCGCCGACCTATCTCTCCGCCTATTCGTCCTCTGCGGACAGCTCTCCGACCAAACCGGATTCGAAGAAGTCAGCTACGAGTTCTTCGCGCAGGCGTTTACGATTTACGAAGACTCGATCAGCGATTCGCGCGCGCAGTTCCAGGCCGTCTGTATCCTTGCCAGCGCCCTACACGGAACAAGGGGATTCAGCAAGGAGAATTACGATACTTTGATCACAAAGTGTGCGCTGCACGGAAGCAAGCTGCTGAAGAAGCCAGACCAGTGCCGTGCTGTTTACTTGGCTAGTCACCTTTGGTGGGCCTCTGAGAACCCATTGAGGGGAGACGAAGATTCGAAAAATGTAAGTTGGCACCCTCCTATAGCGACAAATTTTACACCCACTAACTAATCTTTAATCTAGCTCTACCGCGACGGTAAACGAGTCCTCGAGTGTCTCCAGCGCGCCCTGCGCGTCGCAGACGCATGCATGGACACCGCTGTCTCCGTCGAGCTCTTTGTCGAAATCCTCAACCGCTACGTCTACTACTTTGACCAACAAAACGAAACAGTAACCACTAAATACCTAAACGGTCTGATCGAACTCATCCATTCCAACCTCCAGACTAACCAGAATGAAAACGGCGGCGTCTCGAATTCGAGCTTGGATAACCCCAAGCGCCATTTCCAGCGTACGCTGGATTATATTAAATCGAGAGGTTATGAGGGTGTTGTGACGGAGGCGAGGGTGTGAATTGGTTTATTTTTGTGTTTCGTATTGTCCTTTTTTTTTTTTGGTGTTGTGAATTGTATAAGATAGGTTTTTTATTTTTTATTTTTGTTTACGGGATTTGAATTGATTGATTTGTCACTTGAGCCGCGAGATTCCCTCCTTTCTCTCTGTGTGTGTACTTCAGCTATATCGATCGATCTCCTACCGTTAGCCTACTATATACACCCCCTAATTTTCTGGTGGCCCAAAAAATGGGGGTTTTCACTTCACTCTACAAACGACCCCCCCCACCAACAATTTTTATGCGTGCAATATTCATTGATAGATTGGTTTTTACATTCGAGATTAGAAAATGGAATATCCTTCCCTCCCGCTAATATATCAGTTTCTGGCTTTTCATTTATCCAACACCCCTCTCCCCTAGTCCAAGTGCTGGGCCTCACTGAGGTGGGGGTTCCTACGGGAGACTTTTTACAGGGGGTGCGTGCTGTGAAGATAGGAGATAGAGCTATGCCAATCATACCTACCAAATATCTATACACAATCTTCCCTTCATGTTTAAAATTTACAACGAGTAGTGTACATGTACACTTGACTCTCTCTATGATACCGAGAGTAAGAGAGCGCGGAAAGAGGAAAAAAAAGACACACGATCAAGGCTCGTCGTAAACTACACACGCGCGCGCGTATGTGGAGGGGTTTTTTCTTCTTCCGTTCAAATCTGCAATAGTCATCTTTTCTTTCTTTCCTTCTCACACTTTAAAAAAAAGAAAAGAAAAGAAAAGAAAAAGAAAAAGGAAAATTAAGAGGGCATAATGAAGTCGGAACAGGAGCGCTTTTAGCAGCTCAGAAAAAGTTTTTGTTTTTTTCATGAAAATGACCACGTTTGACTAAAAAACCTTTGGAAAGTTAAAAGGGTTGAGTGAGACGGGAGAAAGAGGTGAAAAAAATAAAAAATGAGAACAACAAAAGTTGTGTCGAGGAAGAATGATGCATGGTATCGGTCATTTAAAACATGAGAGAGTTTGAGACTTGAAAAGGAAAGAAAAAGAAAAAAAAGTCCTTGGAAAACAAAGAAACGAAGCTCCTAATGCAAAAGACGCACAGTTTAAAACATGACGAGAAAAAAAAAGAACAAGCCGAGGGAGAGGGGGGGGGTCCCAGATAGAACCCGCCACGAAAAAGACCAGAGCCCCATAAACGACGAAAAGAAGGCATAAGACCCTAGCGAAATGCACGCCTGATTGTAACAGTCCCATGGCTGGAAAAAAAAAGGAGTTGATGCTATAGAAGAGGTAAAGGAGGAAGAATGGAAGGAAAAAAGCGTACAAGCACAAGCATGACCACATGAGGAAGTTAAGACGACGCTTCAGAGGAAAAGATGAATCTCTTGGACCATTGTCGTCCCGAAGAAGAAAGGAGCCACCACCCCGAGTTTACATCAAGAATTTAGAAGCCGGAAGGAGACGCGCTCCCAGGAGCTAACTGCCTCGAATTCCCCGCAGAAGAGCCAATTCCACCTAGATTCGGGACGCTGCTTCCCGGTATAGGGCTACCAATATCGCCTGGAGCAATACTGCCTCGCGGACCAGCGGACTTGCTACCGTATCCGGGATCGAATTTGACAAATGTACCTCGTGACCCGTCATCCATGATGTGGAATGAACCTCCACCGTTCTGTGGATTTCCCTCGGTGTCGCAGATATCTAGCATTTCGTTGAGAGTAATCTGTGAATCGAGAGGAGGGTTCAGCTGCTGGCTCAGTTGTTGGGCTTGCCGCAGCACGTCATTCGCGTTGTGATACCCAGAATTACCTGGAACAGGACTACTTGCGTTCAAGTGCTTGCAAGCCTGGCTCACTAGCAGACGAATCGTAACTGGGCGAGATGGATGCAGACGATGCGAACCTCCAATTATACCGAAGGCACTGCTTGGCCATCCAGAACCTATTATATGAATTAGTAAAGCCCCAAGCAAACATAGTCCAATGATAAGTACTGACCTGCGCCAGGTGCCCACGTGGGAGCACCGGGAAATCCAGGAGCCGAGAAGCTCATTGGCGATCCCCAAGTGCTCCCTGAGCCAGGGGCTCCCAGTGGATAATTTGGATGTTTGGAAACTGTACAAAGCCAGTCAGTAAAAGCCAGAGTGAAATAGAGTCTAACAACGCGCGTTACTTACCGCTAAGGGGGTCGGAAAACAATGGAGAGGTTCCGTATCCCATTCTTCCAGATCCGGGGGGGCCAGGTAGAGCTCCAGTGGGTATTGGCTGTGATAGGCCGGTTGTGAGGGGCACGTCAGTGTCATCCAAGAGGGCGCTACTACCAAGCTGGGTGCTTAATTCATCAATCTCGGACTGGCTAGACTTCGAGTCGTGTCTCGATTGGTCGTGAGGTGCAGTGCTGGCAGGTCGTTGGATGGGAGCAGGTCGAGAGATTGGTAGATTTTGAGGTAAATTTTCAAGGCTTCTATCATATGAAGTCGAGAGCTGGCGCGCATGGCCTGGTGGCTGAACTGCTTCACGAGGCATGTGTGATGGCTGAGATGAAATGGGGTTTGGACCTGGTTGTTGTGGATGGAATGGAAGTCCATGTCCAGTGTCTAGAGGGAATCCACGACCTGGTGCCATTGGGCGGACACCATTTATGCCCGGTGGAATCGGGATAGCGTCTGGAGACGCGAAGGCTCGGAAGTGTGCGGTGAGTTGACTATGGTGGTTCGCATACAAAGGGACTTCGTGGCCCATGGGGATGCGAGGCGCCATTCCAGGCAATCCAGGTGCATTTGAAGGCATTCCGTTCAAGGCAGGGATAGGGCTGAATACTTGCCCATGCGCCCCACGACCAGCCACGCCCAGCGGAGACAAAGGAGCCGAAGGTTGAGGATGATGGAGGATAGGTGGCTGCCCAAGGCCCTTACCAGAGACAACACTTGAAGTGCCAGAGTGCGACGGTCCGTTCCCAGGAGAAATTGAACTTTGAGAAGTGTCGGTTCCCGTTGGTTGTGATCGTGGAGAGGACGCATGAGATCCTTGTTGGGATGCCTGGCGAGGGCGAACAGGGGTAGGAGCTTTCGGTACTACAGGCGTTGCAACCTGAAAGTGGGGTGACTGCAGTATTCCTAGAGCATGCGGATGTTGGAGACCTGGTGGAAGAAAAGCTGGTCCTGATTGGGATGTCCGTTTAGCAGCCTGTGTAGCATGTTCTTCACGTTTGTTCCGTTCACTGGCCTCCTGGTCCGCTTTAGTAGCAGCTTCTTTCTGACGTCTGGCGTGCTCTTCCCGAGCTTTACGCTCTTGGTCTACTTTAGCCTTCCGTTCTCGCTGCTCCTTTTCTTTAGCTTCTCGCTCCTCTCGCTCCCTCTTCGCCTTCTCTTCGCGTCGTTTCTTCTCGCGCTCCTTATTCTCTCGTTGCTTCCGCTCCGCCTCAGCCTGCCGCTCACGTTCCTCTTGAAGACGTTTTTGCTTTTCTGCATCCTTTCGAAGACGTGCTTCCTCTTGGGCTTTTCGTTCGGCCTCTTTCTTCTTCCGCTGCTCCTCTTTCTTCCTCCGTTGTTCTTCAAGTTTCTTTTCTTCAAGCTCCTTTAGGCGGGCGGCTTCGGCTGCCTTTTCGGCTTCCTTTTTGGCCTTCTCCTCCTCCTTGGCCTGTCTCTGAAGTCTTTTCTTGTCCCGTTTCTTCTGCGCCTCTCGAGCCTTCTTCGCTTCGCGTTCTATGTCGGCTCTGCTTTCCTCTGCTATCTCCTCAAGAAGCTTTTGTTGTCGTTCCCTTGCGACCTTCTCTCGATACGCAGTCAATACTCGCTGCTCAAACATTCGAGCCGCAAATATTTGAAACATTCTCCGTCCTTCCTCCATGCGTTGCTCTTCGGTCATGGCATCCTAAATAATGACCAATTAGTGACAAATCGGCTATCAACAATTGCGCTCACACAAACCATCTCATCTTCTTCATATTCCTCATCATCCTGACTATCGTAATCATCCTCTTCCTCGTCATCATAATCCTCTTCGTCAAGTGGGGGACCGTGATTATGGCCAGCGTGCATGGACTGATGTGCGGCAGAGGCAGCAGCATATTGCGTGTCCTCTTCACGTTGCATACGCCGTTCAGCAAGTTGTTCCATCATATCTATAAAATGTTTCCCATCATTTTTCAGCAAGTCGTCCGCAACTGTAAGAATGCCATCTGAAAGTAGAAACTAGTTAGCTACTTGGAATCTTCCAAGCCACCGTCAATGACCGAACTCAGACGAACCTTTTACTGTTAGACTATTGCCAAACGCGAAAAAGTCTGCACGAGTGGTTCTCGCAACCTCTTCCAGATCGTCATCGCTGTATGGCTCGTCATCCTCCTCATCTTCGTCGTAGTCTTCATCCAGGTAATCGTCATCGTCGGGAAGTTCTTGGACCCTTCCCCGAGATGGATGTTGCGCGCCGTATAAGTGAGAATGCCGGTCAAGTGAGCGGAGCGGTGGCTGATATAATCGAGGCGGGGGAACTATAGGAGCACCATTTTCGAACGAGGCTTGATTATGATTGGCATACTGTTCCAGTTCCTCATAGTATGCGTCATACAACACCTCCAGCTCTTCCTCAATCGCTGTTCGCTTCCTCCCGCAAACAGTGCAGCTGCAGGAATGTTTTTGCTGCTCCTTCATTTTTCGCAGAACTGCTTCCTTTTCCACCTTAACCAAAGACCTTCGTTCCTCTTCGCCCAGCTGAAGCCAGAATTCTTTGATATTTTCTCGTTCTTCTTGGGTCGATGTGTTCCAGATACGGTCTCGGGATATCTTGTGCGCTGATCGAAGTGCTGCATTGGACAAGGGCGGCGGAGGTGGTGGGGGAGGTCGTGCGGAAGCGGAGGGCGTAGAGGGCGATGTCGAGCTTTCTTCAGCGTGATGGTGAGAGCCAGACTTGCCTTTCTTGTGCTTCTTCTTTTTGGACTTTCGACTCAGGTGGTCGTGAGACTGAGCTAGCAATCCATTGTAATCCGTCTGAAGGTGCGTAGGAGACTGGACGGAGTAATGGTCTTCATCGTCTGTATGGTATGCCTCTTCGTCTTCATCTAGGTCGTAGTGATCTGCATATGCGTCATTGAACTTCCCGGCGGAGCCAGGACTATGGTCAGCGTCACCATGTGCTCTCTGGCTAGGTTGAATCTCGCCATTTCGGTCAACACTATCCGAGGGTTGATATCCATTTTTCGCCTGTTGCTCCGCTAAACGGGCAGCCTGCTTCAATCTTCTCTTTTGCTTTTTGCGGTTAACGGTAGGTGCAAGCACTTGGGCGGTGTCCGTGACAGACTTGCTGCTACTATCTTTTGCAGATGTATTCCCGGCAGGATTGGGACCGGGAGGCCCTGTTGAAGCTGTGAGTGACTTTGATTTGTTTGATACATCATTCGTGTTGGCGGCGGAGGTCGAAGGCCGCGTGGGGCCAGTTTTGGAGGCGTTTGCGGTCGGAGCTTGCTTGGGCAAACTATTCGGCGACGGCGCCGATCGTTTGGAGTTGGATGGCATAGTGCTATTTGATCCGAAATGGGCTGTTAGAAGCTATCTCGGAGCTACTTCACATCTGCTAATCTAGCGGTATGTCTGAACACACTGGCGGGGGGAGGGAACGGTGGCACAAACAGCTTTACCCGGACAGCATGAACGGGCGGCACTCAGCGGGAATTCCGGCGGGGAGGAGGTAAGAGGTAAAGCGCTTAGTGGAAGAAGTCAGGACGGAGGGAGGGGTTGGGATGTGAGGGCGGAGTTCGAACTTGGCGGGAGGAGTAAGCACCAGCCAGCAGGTGTTGAGGCGGGATGAGAAACGCGAAACAGGCAGCTGTGGCGCGAATTGGGACGAAGATCGACGGGGGCCAGCAGTTCGTGACGTGCCCAGGGGCCCAAGGACAGGATCCGTCCAGAGTTAGAGATCGATGGTTGCGGGTGGATGGGAGAATTAGCGGATATCTGGTGGTGGTGGTGGTGGTTGATGGTGGTGCAACGGCAAAATGCAGTGAAAGCGCCAGACACGGGCAAATAGACGCCGTAAGCGAATAAAACACTAGCTGTTCCGCTTTGGGAGGTCACCGCCCGCCACTCGACCAATCAAGGCTGGGCTCTCTGTCCATTGACTGTCTTTGTTACGGTCTTGAGTAATAATACCACAGTACAGAATATGAGGTCAGCCATCGCCAACCAGACATACGAAATGTACCGGTATGGTTCCATACGATACAGGCAGGTACCTCCCACGTAAGGACAGTACTCTGTACAGGCGGCGTACCTCGTCCTTTCAGCCTCACCCAGCAGAAGAAACACCACAAAGGAAAGCCTCCACGTATTAATTCCCCGCACATAGGGCAGAGGGCAAGATAAGAGTTTAGAGAGGCTTGGATTTACGGTTGAATATTACACAATCTAGAAACTAGCTCAGTAGAACCATTGCTATCCTTCGCAGGTGGTAGAGTGTGGGCACAACTGCTATGCACGCATATACATACCTCATAGATCGCTTTACACGAAGCACTAGCCGCCTGCATTAATAAAGTTGGTTCTGTTTGTTGCTCCCTCCAGAGCCTCAGTGGCCCTGGACTTACGTAGCACATCAACCACCAAATCCTTGTCACCCGCTACTATTCTTCTTCCACCTTTAATCCTCCACTTCCACCACTATTTCTACATTCGCTATACATTCGCTCTCCGATCCCTTCGGGCAACTTGTGGTTTCCTTGCAGTGAATACCAACCACCGGCAACCCCGAGACACACCTCGTCCCCTAATCGCCCTCCCCTAAACTCCAAACTCCAGTCGTACCAGAGACTGGACTTCAGCCGCCTCCTTCGCAGCCGGGCTATCCCATATCTGCATCCTCCGCATCCCTTCACTGCTGAGCTGAACGGGGCATTCTGACGTCCAAGTAAGAGATTTATTGGTTCTGCTCGAGGAGCTCTCAAATACAAACCTGTGGGCCAGCTGAGACACTCGGGATCTCTCCCCGCCCGCTCCGACCGTGCCATTCGCTCCTATCCTCGCCAGCAAAGTTGCTTAAATAGTCGTCCCGTACCACCTCGTGTGTCCTTGTCTTTAGCACCTCTCATCGTTTAAGCAGAGGCTCTAGGACACAGTCAAGAGAGGCGGTCTCAGAGGTGTTCAAGGTGTGAAAGACGGCTGCCTGTTTCAGCCGTCCTTTCGCGTCAAAACACAATGGCTCAACAGCAGGCTGAGAATGTGATGCGAAGGTATGTGTACAAATGATTGCCGGGTGCGAGTAAGGCTATGCACAAGGCATATTGACCGCAATCCCATGCCATATATTGACGCAGGCGCTCTGTCTGGATCATGGTGCCAATGGCTTCGTTCTTGCACGAACAGGGGTGAACTGGACGGTCGGTACTAATCAATTCTTTGCAATACAGGAAACTGGTTATCATAGGAGATGGTGCTTGTGGAAAGACAAGTCTTCTCAGTGTGTTTACTCTGGGCTATTTCCCAACAGTATGAATTCCCCTCTCCCAAGTGACTGATAGGATAAGCAGCTAACCTCCGGTTTACTCTATCTAGCATTATGTGAGTGCAGACGAAGACACGCCCTGTTAGTGTAGCAGACTTTCCACGAACTGACAGACTACAATCACGAACCAGGTACCCACGGTATTCGAGAACTACGTCACAGACTGCAGAGTAGACGGTCGATCAGTGCAACTCGCTTTATGGGATACGGCCGGACAAGAAGACTATGAACGTTTACGTCCTTTAGCATACTCCAAAGCCCATGTGCTTCTCATCGCCTTCGCCATCGACACCCCAGATTCTCTCGAAAACGTCAAACACAAGGTTTGTACAAGGCCCCTCCCTCCACCCGTTCGGCTGAGTATTCGTGACTGTAAAAGCTCACCAAGTCTAATACTCCGTGTGAATTAGTGGGTTGAGGAAGCAAACGAACGCTGCCCGGATGTCCCGATTATACTTGTTGGGTTGAAGAAGGATTTGCGCGAAGACCCGCTCGCAATAGAAGAGATGAGAAAAAAATCACTGCGATTTGTCTCACCAAAGGAGGGCAGTGATACTGCCACAGAAATTGGGGCACGAAAATACCTGGAGTGTTCGTCGCTCACCGGCGAGGGTGTGGACGACGTATTCGAGGCTGCGACACGCGCTGCTCTCCTAACATTTGAGAAGCGAAAAGGGTCCTGCTGCGTGATTCTATGAGGCCAATCAGCCCTGCCTGCCTCAATCTTCATTTTACATACGCCCATACTTTTCCAACGGTCCTTGTTGGTCTCACTTTTCTTTTTGCCCAAATGGTCCTCCTCACAACGAAAACCGCACATAATGATCTCTCGTTTCGTCCCCCCTTTTCTACTTTCCTCCCTCTCTTCGACTCTTATTCCTACTGATTCAATCCGATCCGTTCTTTTTCTCCTGGCAAACAAAACCGTGGTGGAAGGCAACAAAACAAACGGGGGCAAGAGGTACCAAAAAAGGGGAAGGGAGGGTCTTCGGTGTCAAGGGTGCTCACCATCGACACAAAAAATATCTATGCATTAGAGGCGTTTGGGTTTTATTTGGGGTTTTTCTCTCTCTTTTGTTTTTTATTGTCTGCCCAAGGTATTTTTTGATGTGCCTTTTGTCCACTCGCTTTTTCTTTTTTTCTCTCTACAAGTTGGAATGGGGTGGTGGCTTTTATAATATTACTCCTTGCTGTGCTTCCGGTCTAATCCTTTTCTTTGCTTCCAAGCCATTCGTTTCTTCTCTTTTTCATGTACCTCTTGTGGACTCCATACTTTTTGTTAGAACAGCGAATTCATTTGTTTGAATAGGCGCGCTCGCTTTTTCCGCTTTTATTATTTGAATCAAAACTCGGCTTGGTGCCTGGTCACTTGATCGTTGACTGTTTTTTTTTCTGGTCCCCCCCCCCCCCTTTATTTTATCTCAGCCTTCAGTGGTATCACGCACACCCTATTTTGCTTCCCACGCAATCGTTGTTTATTATCTCGAAGCCAAGGGGGGTCGAACAGATAAGTCTATCGCGAGGAGATGTCCTCCCGCCTATATCTTTCCGTTCTCTCCCATAAGCTTTCTTTCGTTCCGGACGGGCAGTTTAAGCTCCCGATAACCCCCTTTGCTCCTCCCTTCCTCCTCTACTACAGCCTTCCTATGCTTTTTTTCTCCCATTTTCCTTTCATACTCCGGGAGAAAAACTAAAGCTACGAAACCAAAAATGAGCTTCCTTCATGAACCAGTCTTTTTGACAATGAATTAGGGGGTTTGTTTTGGGGATGTTTTAACAGCAGAGGGTTTCCCTATGCGTAACAAAAAGTCATTATATAGACAATAGGACATAAACTGCCTTTTTTATCTACCCTTTCTTAACTATCAATAGTGAAGATACCGCTATACTTTATTTTTCCTCACAGGATTCTTTGGGAGTATTTATGATGTAGTGTAGTCAGCTAGTTTCCTACCCTTTCTGCCCCCTTCTAGCTAGCTCCTGCTTTCCTCTATTCTCCAGGTGTGAATCCATCAAAAACCCAAGATACGAAAATTTATTTATACAGAAGAGATCGGGAGTAAATAAAATACAACTATGAAAAGCAATGAAATGAGGCAGCAACAGTACATAGGGAGGAAAAAAGAAAGCCATCAAAAAATAAAAACTCTCAGGAAGATGTCAAGATCCTCCGAAGTATCATCCATCCCCAAAAGGCAATCCCCCACATAAAATCTCAAGTAATGATACAGACTTGGTTTCCCCCCATATGCTCAAACAAACCAGCACATACCCTCAAGGCTCACACACAGAAAAAGCCCAACACTCGCGCCGCCCTTCAAACTCATCTCCCATTTCCCCTCAAAAAAAACCCCCTTCATCGCTTCCAATCATAATTCCACCCTTCCTTCGACGGACTCTCCGTCTGCAGCCGTCCATACTCAATCGGCAACGGCGTACTAAACACACCCTTCTTATTCATCGAGATGCGAAACAATTTCCCACCATCGCCCGCGCCAGTGCGCAGCTCCTCGCACGCATTCTTCATAGACTCCCACATGCCTCGTAGCTCGGCTTGGTGGGTTTGACGCTGCTTTGCGCGGTATAGCTGCCATGCCCGGTGGATCGTCCAGTGACGCAGATACCGGTTTCGAGAGAAGCGGAGGGGGCGAGGGGTGAGTGGGTGGTAGAGGAAGTAGCGGATTAGAGCTGAGAAGAGAGAAGTGGATTAGTTTTTTTTCTTTCTTCTCGTAAATTTTGCATTTTTAGAATTGGGTTAGATAGGTACCTAGGTAGGTAGGTAGGGTGTTTAAATGAACTTACTGATTCGTCGATCAATCCTTGGCCTTCCCTTCTTCGCCAGTGCCGCGGGCGTAGACGAGAATGACCTAGCAGCACTGAATGCCGATGACGCCGCTCCAGCACATACCCGGCTCACGGAATGGGATAATGGTACAGTTATCGGGAGAGATCGTGAGGATTGGACGACGGGGATTCTGAAGACGTTCGCTTGCGAGGCGAGGACGGGAGAGAGTTGTTGTCTCATGGCTTCTTTCTGATAGAGGAGTTAGGAGTTTTCCCCTTCTTTCTTTCCCTTCGAATTTCAATTTAATCCCGTGTGTATTCTTGATGATAGAATTTGGGAGCGATTGTATAATCCCCGGGGTGGAGTCTCGCTGGAACGTTGAAGCGCAGACTGGGGGCGGGTTGCTGTCGGGCTTTCTGGAGGACTTGAGGTTGCTTTTTCACCCGCAAGAATACACGTTCAGAACTTTAAGCGCGTGGGGGGTCTTGGCGTTTTATTGGTCGAGGTTAAGCGCAACCGCGGTTCTTGAACTCTAAACATTCAGGTCTCGCAGCGCGAATTCGTCGGAGGTAAAGTATGGCTTAGTTCGGGTTATTTAGATTTTGCTCTTGCTACAATAGAAGCTGCTTGTGACTTATACTTATGTGCAAATGGTATTTTGCGGAGAAGGGACTTTTTTTAAGTGTGGCTTAAAGCACATAGTATGGAACAATGTCCAGAGTATGTTAAAAGAACATTGAACCCTTCGAAATTTCTACTCGTGTGATAACATCAGGTTGGGCTTTACACGGTCAATCTCGACTTGCACATTATTCAGATATCTATAATAATAAAGGAGGAAGAGAGAAGAGGAAGAAAAGAAAGAACCCTTGTAGAAAAGCCATTGCAATATAGGCGGGAAAGCTACTACAAGTAATAGGTCACACGACACATACTTACACCAGAAAAGCCGATAGCCATTTTGTATTAGAAGAGGGAAAGATGTTCATATATCACATCATAAGGCAGGCCTGCCAGTAAGGGAAAAAATAAAGTATCACAGGTCGAAAGAAGCGGATATTTAGACCAGCATATCGAAAAGGACCCCAGGATATAACGCCGTAACAATGCTCTGCTATAGAAAAAAAGGAGGAAGTAAAAAGATTAAGAAGGGAAATAGTCACAACAATCAGGGATACTACCCTATTCGCCCCTGTCATGAAAACAACCGAAAGGGATAAAGCGCCATGGCGCTGAAAATAATACGTAAAAGGCAAAATAGGGGATCCCCGCAATATATATCTCTTATGGCCGTACCACCTGCTTCTTGCTGCGGTCGTAATTCAGCACTCTCCTCTTCCGATGCGACTGGGCCAGTTTCCACCGGCAATAAAGCACCAACGCATCTTTCAACAGCACAAACAGACAGCCACCAACAACGCTCCGGCCCCATCTCGATTGAAGTAGGCCCGCTTTACCCTTTTCCAACGCCGCTGGTGAAGGCGTAGTCCAGGACCGGGGCAAGGCCATCTTCAGCACCCCGCCCATGGACGCGGATATGGCAGGGAATAATAGCGCGCCGAGAACGGTGTCTGCAAGCGTGCTGGTCTCGTGGATTATCTCGTCTTGCCGTCGGCCCAGGAGCTGATTTGCCTGTGCCTGTGCGCCAGCTCCGGCGACCTGAGCATCTTGGCCTTCGCCATTCGCACCAGCGGCGCCTTCCGCAGGTTGGTCTTGGGCTTGATTGGGCGGCAAATCTGCAACGCCGTGGTCTTCGCCGTCGTCGTCGTCATCACCTAATCCGAGTTGTAGCTCTAGATCAATCTCCATCAAGATCTCCCCATCATGTCCATGGTCATCATGATCGTGGTCATGGCCCACTTGTTCGCCATCATCACTTCCAGCGCGAGGCTGAACCTCAGCTATCCACTTCCTTTCCAACCTCGAGAATAACCTTTTGTAAACCATATTATATAAGCTCTTAGCATACGGGAGGGCAGCAAATGTCATAGCCGCGCTAGGAGGCCACAATTCCATATCCAGCTCCTGGCCAGCAGCGGGGTGGTGAGTAGCGAAGAAAAGAACCGGAATGGCAGGAAGCAGCCCCTCCGCGTACTTCGTTCTCGAGAAAATAAGCACAATCGGAATCATCGGTAAACCCAAATTTAGACGTGGATTCCACGCCGTCGCATCCGCCCCGCTGTCAAATATCCGCTGCGCATCCTCCGAGCCAAAAACAAAATACATCGAATAAACCCCGTGTGCACAGCAACCAGCCCATACTGTCCCAGCAAGCGTAAACACCATACCGGGCAGCACAAGCCGGCCAGCAAGTCTCTCCACCGCCCGGACTAGATCGACGACAAAGCTCCGGGGTCGCGAAATGACGATCTCGCTTTTACATTGCGGACAAAGCATTTTTGCGTTACGGCGTTTCCGCGATTTGGGGTTTTCCATATCGGCGAGCCAGTCGAGGAGACATGCTTCGTGGGCTGTCAGGGCGCAAGGACACGGAGATCGCCACTCGGAGCTCAGCGGGGTATCTTCTGTCTCGTCGGCGTAGCAGATCCAGCATTTTCGCGGCTCGGAGTCGGCTGTCGCGTTATTACTGTTGGGGCTTTGGATCGCGGTACTATTATTTCTCCCCTCATCGGCTCCCGCGCCTCGTTGCTGTTGCTGTTGTTGTTCATGTTGCATTCCCGCTTGACTGGTAGACTCCACAAATGACCATGACGCGGGGGTGTTAGGGAAAGTGTTGTCAGAATTCTCTAACGGGGTTGATGGAGAAGCAGGTTGATTATTCGTATCTGAGTGAGGGTGTGAAGTTGTCTCCGCTGAGGATGGGGCGGGCTCGCGCGAAGACCTCCGCTGGCCGGGTCCAGATGGTTGCGGAGGGAGCGATGCCATGATCTCGTGGCGAGGTAGAACTGGCAGTGCGGGCAGCGTAAGGGATGCAAATCTTTATTGTGGACGATCAGGTATAATGGTTCATATCAGGCACTTGAGCCAGTATACAGAATGCAAAAGCTCCAGAAGATGTGAAAAGATTGCAGCAGTAAGGATTGAGCAATGCGTGAGTGAGTTAAGCTGTGATCATCAAGACGTCAGCGGGAAGAGAAGTCACGTGAATATTGACTGATTATGTAAGACAGCTATCATGCTTTGCTCAAATAACCTCGGGACCAACTCTGAACTGCTATTATTTGGAATAAAATGTCCGTTGTGTGCAATGGAATTGTAAAAGATATTTTTGAGTATTATTTACATATATGCAACAGAAGAAGAAAAGCAAAAATGGGGTAGGTAGATAAATCAAGCTCATCAAAACCTCAATACATAGCCTTGCTTGAAAAGAGGTTCAAAGGAAAAGGTCATTTCGAAAAACAATTAAAAAAAGGGCACCTTGGTGCTCGAAGTTGAGGGGATTTTTCCACACACATGTACCAGGATAATATGCTTCCCAACCTTTTCTCTGCTAGAGCCTCGCCATATAAAAATGAGAAACGCCATGGATATCAAAAGGGGGTTGAAACAAAGCAAAAAAAGGCTAGAAGATCGTCAGGAAAAATGATATTGCAAGCTAAATGGCTAAGCCCTTGCGAGGAGCTTTATCGCAAGTTAACCACTTTGGATTTAATGGCCCGACCGTTTCTTCATGAGGGCGCGTCTTGCTTTTTCCTTGGCTACAAGCAAACGATTTGTCAGTTAAAGAGTCGAGACAGGGAAGGGATATTGACGCGCAAAACATACCTTCATCATACACCAAGAACTCGTGCAAAGCTTTACCAGTAGGAACCATAGGCAACACTGGGACCTTCTTATCTGTAACCATTTCGAGCAAAGCTGGTCCATCGCTCTCCACAAGCCACTTCAAGGACGATTCAACGTCAGCTGGCTTAGAACACCTCCTCGATTGGACTCCCATAGCTTCGCCGAGCTTGACGAAATCAGGATTCGACTGGTGGGTGTGGGCGAATCTATCCTCGTAGAACAGACTCTGCCATTGTGTAACCATGCCCTGTTCCTCGTTGTTGAGGATAAGGACTTTGACTCCGATATTGAACTGCACTGCAGTCGAGAGCTCGGTGAGAGTCATGTTGAAAGACGCATCACCGTCTATATCGATAACGAGCGCATCAGGTCGGGCAACCTTAGCACCGATAGCGGATGGGAGGCCGAAGCCCATGGTGCCAAGACCACCTGATGTGATCATGCTCCGTGGGTGACGCCACCGGAAGTGCTGGGCTGCCCACATCTGATGCTGGCCGACACCAGTAGTGATGATCGTGCGATCCTTCATGTGAGCTGTCAATTCGCTGAGTTTTTCAATGACCGCCTGGGGCTTGATGAGCCCGTCTGCAGTCTGCCTTTCGTAAGCAGACAACGGGAACCTTGCTTTCCAGTCGTTGATCTGGCCAAACCACTCGGGCCGTTCGGCAACAGCCTCGACCTGAGGGATGAGAAGAGCAAGGTTTTCAGCACAGTCGCCTTCAACGGCTTCAGTTGCTTGGACGACCTTGTTGATGTTCTTGGGCAACACCTCGAAGTGGACGATTCCACCACGTCCCTCAGCAGCAGCCGCTTTCGCTTGAGGAGCGAATTTCGGAATGTTAAGAGTAACACGGTCATCAAATCTGGCTCCGACCGCAATGATAAGATCTGCCTCCTGCATAGCCATGTTGGCGTAAGCAGAACCGTGCATCCCCAACATGTGCAGGGACTTTGGGTCCAGCTCATCGAAACCGCCGAGACCCTGCAGGGTGGTCGTGACAGGAATGCAGGTCTTGTCGGCAAACTCCTTCAGCAACTTGGGACCCTCAGGCAGGGCAAGAATACCCTGACCAACATAGAGAACAGGTTTCTCCGCCATATTGACCAATTTAGCCACACGCTTGACAGTCTCATCCAGGTTACGCTTGGTCAACTCGCGGGTTGCAATAGTGGCGGCGCTCGCACGCGTGGGTAGAGTGCTGCTCATCGGGATGGGCTTTCGTAGAATAGCTGCAGTAACATCTTTGGGTAGGTCCACTAGAACAGGGCCTGGTCGACCACTCGTAGCAATTTCGAAGGCTTCTTTGATCCGCCTCGGAAGCTCAGCAACGTTCTTTACCATGACGTTCCATTTTGTGCACGAGCGTGAAATTCCCACCACATCGGCTTCCTGGAAGGCATCAGTGCCAATAGCGGTGGTGGCAACCTGACCGCAGAAAACGACCATTGGGGTACCATCGGAGAGAGCATCTTGCATCGGGGTGATCACGTTTGTTGCTCCTGGACCAGAGGTGACCAACACAACTCCAGGCTTTCCTGAAGCGCGGGCGTAGCCCTCGGCCATGTGGCCAGCGCCTTGTTCATGCCGCGGAAGGATAAACTCAAAATGTGGTGAATTGTAGATAGCATCGAATACGGGAAGAATTGCACCACCGGGATAACCAACTATTATTTTTGGTTAGATTCGCAATGGTCGAAATGTCTTTCCTAAGCTGCTTGAGGAGGATTGTTATGACTCACAGACATGCTTAACATCGTGCCTTAGCATCATCTCGTGAAAAATTTCTCCTCCACTGAGCCCAACAAAGCTATAGAATTGACCACATTAGTATGGATTTTGACGCACAATGGCACCTAAGGGTAGACATACGAGTCATCCAGGACTGGGAACTGCCGATTTTGCAGAGGAGATGGCTCATTCTGCACGTTAAAGGCGGGACTGGGAGCGGGTCTTGTTTGTCTGCCATATGAATTAGTATAGAGCGGCCAATTGAGCAGAATCCACACAACTATAGTAAACGTACGTAGACGGTGCTGTGGCCGTACTCTGGCCCCGTTTTGATACTTCGGGAGCTGATGATCGTTGTGCAGGGCGAGCTGGTGGGGAGATGGCTGCTGCAGCTCGAGATGTGGAAAATGACCTAGAGCCCAAATTCCGCTGGGCCTGGCGCTGGAGGGCGCGCAGAGCGCCCTTTGACGGTCTTACAGACATCATCTTGTGGAAGACAAGTGTCAGGCCAGGTAGAGAATGAAGCAGTCCAACACACACACGGAGCAAGAAATGAGTATCGGAGGAAAGGAATTGGGAGGGGAATGTGTGAGGGCGGAAAAGAAAGTCAGATCAAGTTCCACAACTGCTGCAGTGAAGACGCACAGTCATCTATCGAATTTCGGCTTACAGTCAGACGATCCTTGTCGACAGCGAACATCGGGGGGGCAATTGCTGTGCATCTGGGCCAACACCGCCATCGCCATTCCGATCTTCGGCATTTATCGGTGTTGTGATTGGCCAATGTGGTTTGGTCACTGCATTGGTGTTCGAGTGCCAAGCCTGTTGCTGGTTGGGCCGATCTGGATGAGTCATCCACGGTCTTCCCCGGTATTAGGTAAGCCGGATTTGCCCAAGGTTCTCGGCACGTGACAAAGGCAGTTGTGTCACGTGATCACAAGCTGGTCCCGATATCTCCAACCTCAACTCATAAATAAGCAGCTCACAGACGACACTGTGCTGTATGTGCCAGCAGCCTGTGCTTGAGTGCTGAATAGAATCTTGCTTTCCATCATGCCTGGTGGGCACCACTTGGAATTCACACCATCAGACTACCACATAGACCACACTGCTAGGATCTGATGCGCGCTGGAGCAGCATCTCTGACAGCAGGCTGCACAATGGCATGGAGTTACACGAGTACATTCGAATCTAAAGTCTAGAATCGATCAATCACAAGACATCTACGGAGCATGGTGATTCATACAAACGAAGGAACGTGGATAATTTCTACATACTCGTTCAATTACTAGCTGCTGCGCTTGATAAATGTGCAAGCAGACTCTCCCTCTTGGTCCAACAACCAATCCACTATGGATCGGTCCCTTCCTCATATGCTGATTAACAAAGCAGCGCACATCTCACCCCCGATTTTTGCTCATAGCTATTCAAAGTTGATTTCTGGCGTCGATTTCCCCCAAGGATCCAGCATGAGCCTTTCACGTTTGCCTGCTCTGGGGCGATTTTGGCTTCCTTCGGTTTCCCTTAAACAGTACTCCAGACTTCTCCACAAATCGAACATTCGCTAGTTCCATTCCATTCCATAATTTCGTCTCTTTTCGTAGGAGCACTGAAATAATGTTGTTTTTCCCATCTTGTCGTCTCGCCGTTAACAATCCAAATTCGAGCTGACACAAACACAATAGTAAGGCTCTGCCTATTTGAGACATCCAAGTTGCAAGGAGTTTCGGTCACATATCACAGACGGTGTTGCTTCTGGCCGGCAAGAGACTGCTCATTGAGGCGAAGTGTCCGCTCTAACTTCCTGTACGAATCCATCCCCCGTCTCGCATGCTCCTTGAGGGTACTTGGAGTTGGATCGGCCAGGGTACGCGAGAACAACTCCAAGGACCACCATCCCTCAAAGCCAGTGGCGGCGATTCCACGTGCAATGTCAATAACTGGGAGATAACCACCTCTTTCCTCTTCGAACGCGAAAAGGCGTGCATTCCGCGACCAGCTCATTCGTGACGGCTGTTGATCATTGTAGAAGTCATGACCTTTTACCAGCGGTCTTGATAGACGTTCTGCGTCAACGACCTGGACGAAATATACTTTTGCAGGATCGATGGCTGCGACAAGCCGGGATATCGATGCCTTCACTTCTCTGTCTGCGTTCGGCGTCTTGCCGGTGGGTGACGCAGGGTCCGCATATATCCTTCCGGCGATGTTAAATGTGTCAAGGCAAATTCCGAAATTAGGTCTGTTGACTAGCTGCACCACTTCCCAGCATTTCTCCCACGTGTCAATGTGATTTGACCAGCATAGAGACTCATACGCAAATCGAACAGGCGGTGACTGCTTAAGTCCCAAGTCTGCAATCAGTTGGAGATCAGAGACAATTACATTGATATCGCCTGTTGTTCGCGGTGCACCGGTGACAGGATCTGGCTGAAGGAAATTGGCGGGAACCTGGATCACATCCGTCCCAAGGATGCGGACCAGCAGAAACCACAGTGACAGTTTTTCTGTGATCATTCGCTCGTGCTCAGCCCTGTCGAGAAGCCCTTCATAGAAGCTGAATGGCTGAATGTTTACTATCTCCAGATGCAAGGAGTCACAAATTCGGCGTGTGTGACGAGCAGCTTCGACAATGCAGCCGCCATGATGTGTATGTGCGAGGCAATCAAGGTCGTCATAAAATAGCTCAATCCCCTCGAAGCCATAATTCGCTGCCTGCTTGAGCTTTTCTGGGAGACCATGAACCCACGGTCGTCCGATGGACATGGAACCGATTGATGGTCGATTAGGCATCTTTGTGTGAATGGATCAACAAAAACCGGAAAGGAAAAAGATGGAAAGCGGGTAGGGAAACCTGGAGGACGGTGGATGGAAGAATTGATAATGACGATGATAAGATATAGAAATATTAGGTAGTATATTTTCGAGAGATGTTTAGGGAGTTTGAAGACCACTTGGAGACACAGTTCAACTTGCAAGTTCTCTAACATAGGCGCATGATATCAGGAGGCATTCGGGCCATGATATCATGGCCTGGCCCAAGATATAGGAGAAATTGCAACATTATCATGAGCCGGAGCTAACCGCGACATCGACCGAGCAAGGCCACAGTTACGAAGTCCATGTGGAAAATCAAGAAAACAACTCCTCCGAGACTTCTTCCCCGCGCAACCATTTGTTGATGTTACACCACTCTCTCTTGCCGCTTGATGACCTTTCCAAGCGAATATCCCTGGAAACCATAGAAGAACAAGCGTTCGGCTAAACGATCTTTGAGACTTCATCCGTCGGCTAGAATAGGCTTAGGTCACGCTGAATCGTTTAACCGCGCCTGCTTACATAATATTTACGACTCGAGCGTTTCTCCGCCGCATCTCTTTCCCAGATTGTTGGGAATAGAAAAGACCCGGTAGACTGGGGTGAAAGTCTTCGGGCTTAACATGATCAATAATGTCATTGAGCTAACTGGTCAACAATTCCCCGCGGAGACGGGGCTTCCAATGTGGTCTTCCTGTGGGGGGAAGAGACTTTAGGAATCCAGGAATGATTGCCTCCAACTCCCGGTTACGGTATCGCCAGGCGGATCATGATATCAACTGAAGCACATTGTGATGCATTAATAATTCCCAGACTCTGGAGACGGCTTCTTTGGAGCCAACGATAACTGACGTACCCTTTGTCAAGCTCCTAGTTACGTGATTTTGAGATTTACAAGCCTGATCCCCTGATCCGCGTTGGTATCTCCAAGAATGTCACCTCCGCTGAAAGTTGCAATCATTGGAGCAGGCCTGATCGGCCCTCGCCACGCTCAATCGGTTCTATCCAACCCATCAACAGAACTCATTGCCCTCGTAGACCCCGCAGAAAGCGGTCCTGCTACAGCTGCGAAGCTGCAGACGCAGTACTTCCCCACTCTGTCCGCACTACTTTATTCCTCAGCAAAGCCCGATGCCGCCATCGTCTGCACACCAAACCACACGCACGTCTCAATATCCAAGGAGTTACTCTCTGCCGGTGTACATGTCCTCGTTGAGAAGCCCGTGAGCGAGAGCATTGAGAGCGGCCTCTCCCTCCTACGCCATGCCCGGCAGCCAGAAAATGCGCACCTAAAGCTCCTCGTAGGCCATCACAGACGCTTCAACCCCTACGTCCTCAAGGCCAAAGAGATCATCGACTCCCGCGCGCTGGGTCAGATCGTCGCCGTCAACGGCCTATGGGCAACATTCAAACCCCCGTCTTACTTCTCTCCGCCGACAGAATGGCGTCGCTCGCGCGCCTCGGGCGGCGTTATCCCCATCAACCTCGTCCACGACATCGATATCATGCACCACCTCTTCGGCCCCATCATTCGTGTCTTCGCCGAAGCCACACGCAAACAGCGGTCCAATCCACCTCATGACGCGAACGAAGGCGCCGCAATAACCCTACGCTTCTCCTCCGGAGTCGTAGGCACATTCCTCCTCTCCGACGCCACACCTTCACCACACACCTTCGAGACAGGAACAGGCGAGAACCCGATGATCCCACAAGCTGCAACAACAGCAGCCACGGGCGGCGGCGGCGTCGCGGACTTTTACCGCATTTTCGGCTCAGACGCTTGTCTCAGCGTGCCGGATATGAGACGCTGGAGCTATGATGGGAGAGAGGAGAAGAGTTGGACTCAGCCGCTTGCGTTGGAGACGTTTGACGTCGTGCATGCTACGCCGTTTGATGTCCAGCTTCGGCACTTTGCCGATGCGATAAGGGGTAGTGTGAGGCTTGGGTGTACGTGCGAGGAAGGGCTGAGGGCGTTGGTGGTGTGTGATGCGGTAAGGAGGTCGTTGGAGAGTGGCTTGCCGGTCGATGTCGGCTTAGAGTTAGAATAGGCAAGGAAAGTTAGAGAATAGATAGATATTTTTCTTTATTTATATTTTCCCATTGCCCACGTTAAATTCCATTACGATAAATATAAAAATAATAATTCCTCGATTTACAAAATTCTGAAACCTTAGAAAGAAAAGAGAGTGTGTGCTAGTTTATATAGCACATAGCAACCCTTTTCCCTGAGAAAAAAGGGGGACAAAAAGAAAGGAGAAGAAGTCCTGGGGGCGGTTTCTTTTTCACGTCGTAGCATGAAACAGGACCCATGATATATGCCTGAGACACGTAAGATAAGCGCGAAGGGCTTTTTTTCTACGAGATAAATGAGTTTAGTAAGTAGTACAGAGTACTCAAAGTCAAAATTGTCTATGGCAGAAATCCTCCATATACTAAGTAACAAGTTAAAAAAAAGGCCATACAAAAGTCAAGGCCAAAGTTTAAAAAAAAAAAAATTCATACGAAGACAATAATCATTCATTCTTTCATACGAAGACAATAATCATTCATTCTTTCATTAAAAAAAATAATGGGGAAAAAACCAATAAATAATGGAGCTAAATAGTCCCAATACTATATATACCCCAATTTTCCTTCCAAGCGTTTCTGGCCCATGGTGATCCAAAAAAAACCAAAGTGTTACCCATACTTACGATACAAGCCGAGGAGCTCATGAAAAGTTTTAAGTTCGTCAAACAAAAAAATCAACTTGCCCCTTACACTCGCTCCTCCGCCGAATCCGACCCCTTCTCCCCCGGCTCCATCCCAATCTCCTGCCTAAACACATCTTCATCTTCGCGCAACTTGTCCAACACCTTCTTATGCGCGCGCCACACGGGTTGTTCCTCAAACAAGCCATCCATGCTTTCTAGCGGAATACCCTTTGTCTCCGGTACAAGGAAGAACACGAAGACCACGGAGCACATCATGAGCGAAGCGAAGAAGAAGTAGACGCCGTAGCCCATGGTGGCGAACATTTGAGGTGTGAAGCGAGAGATGAGGAAGTTCCAGAGCCAGTTTGAACCGGCGGCACAGGCTTGCGCGAGGGCACGCATGCTGGGGTCGAACATTTCCTGTTAGGGGGAGTTATGTTAGTGAGCTGGATTCTAAGGAGGATAGCCATAGCGGCGTATGGACAGTAGGAGTCAAAGTGACTTACCGAGTTCATGACCCATGGAGTACCGTTCCAAGATGGAGTATAGAAAACTGTCCAGAGGTAAAAGAAGAACATAGCCGCGATACCGCCGCCGTCCATGGTCTCCTTAGCATTCTCCTCCGGAGCCGCGATCTTGATGTATGCGCCCACGATCCACAAGCAGACAGAACCGCCCGTCGCACCAATTAGCAGAAGAAGGCGGCGTCCCACGTGATCAATCAGATACAAAAGCCAGACGACAGTAACAACGGTCTTCACGACGCCAAAGATGCCCGTGGTAAACAAGCTGGTGTTTGTGCCGCGAATACCGATGCTTTTGAAGATGGTAGGTGAATAATAATTTATAGCATTGATCCCGCTGCCGTTCTGCCACAGGAACAGCGCGCTGCCGAGGAATAGACGGTACATGATCTTTTTGTTTGTTACCGCAGCCTTGAAGGGATCCCAGAACCCAACACCGATTTTGGCACTCTGATATTCAAAGGCTTGCTCGATGGCGTTGATCTCTTCAACCATGTAGACGTCATCCTCAGGCAGTTGGCGGATCCAGCTGAGGTTGCGAATGGCTTCCTCACGGCGGCCGCGCTGGAAGAGCCATCGAGGAGACTCGCGAAGGAAAAAGGCTCCGATGAGTAGAATGCCTGATGGGATAAGTTGGACCGCCAGAGGGATGATCCACTGTATGCGGCTTGGTTCCATTGTGCTATCGACTCCATACTATATAAATCGAGTCGGTTAGATTAGCAAAGGAGATTGAAGTAGAAGAGGGTTGAAGTAGAAGAGGGTTGAAGTAGAAGAAGGTTGAAGTGAAAGGAGAAAAAAAAATTGGGGAGGGGAAGGAGAGAGAGCGTACGTTAATCCAGAAGCCAACCAAACCTCCAATCTGCCAGCCCAGCTCGTAAACACCAACCAAGCGGCCACGGATGGCAGGGGGTGACAGCTCAGAAATGTAGATGGGCGTCATGTTGGAGCCAGCGCCAACGCCCATTCCAGCAAGGACACGGCCAGCGTAAAGAAGGGCAAAGCCACGCTCACCACTCACACCCAACATCATGCCCGCACCCACGGTGAAGATGATGGCAGCAGCAATCAGACCAACTTTCCGGCCATAGAAATGGCCAATTGGGTATGCGAAGAACGATCCAAAGAAGGCGCCGGCTTGGTACAGAGACACGATGTTGGCGCTGAGCAAGTTTCGATACGACGGGGTCATCTCGTCGAACTTGAACTCATCCTGGAACGACTTCAGGGCGATAGTACCGCCAATGAAGGCACTGTCATATCCTATCATACATGCTGCCATGGACGCAACAGCAGCCAGGAGGTAGACTCGCCAGTTGTAGACGGCCTTGGGCGTGGGCCTGTCCTCGACGAGTCCGAGGATACCCATGGTGAATTTGTTTTGTTGTTTATTTCGCGCAGTGATCTGGAGGTATGACACTTAATGTAACAACAACAAGATCTTCTCAAGCCAACAAAAGGCAGCGCGCTCTCTGTCTGACTAGCAGACGGGGACAAAGAAGAGCAAAAATGTCAACGAGGGACTCAGACAATGAAAGGAATAATTCAGAGCAGACAGGAGGAGATAGAAGTTCGAGTTATTATATAGAGCTCCATGGGGTGTGCAGGGGTAGACGTTTAAGCCAGGGCCCCGCAAACCAAACGAAACAGGGAGTGGGAAATCTGGGGTTGACTAGAAAGGATTGTATGGGGGAAAATGAATTAGCAACGCGATCTAGCAAATCAGTAGTCCTTACCTAGATACTATTAGCTGCGTTGAGCCAGCCCGTCATCGCGCGTGTCGGGCTTGAAAATTTCAGCACCAACGGCCATAGCTCGGCGGGGCTTGGGAGGCTGTCTGGACCAGTCAGGAGACGGCTCACTCAGATGCTTTTTGCCCAGAGCAGAGCGCGCTGGGGTGCAGACACTAGATAGTCTCCGCTGGGTAGACCCTCGGTTACCACCAGGGCCATCATCCATGTTTCAAGCCGGGAAGAACACAGCGGGAGAAGAAACTTCAGGCTGTGAGTGTGTTACTCGTGCGGGAGTGTCGCAGGAACAAGTGGAGAGGAAGCAGGCAATATTCTTAGCCGGGAGCCAATTCACACTGTCGGTAGTCGGAGCGGGACAGCTTTCCCCCGCAGGACTGACTAAGCCCCGGGCGGGAGAAGGAAACGCCGGGGCTGCAGGAGGAACCTTGAGCCTCACTGGGTCCGGGTTACAGAGTACCATGTATGCAAGGAGTAATTATTGTGAGACGGACAAGAGACGTGTCGCCTGCAACGGATGGAGCACTGTGGAGATGCAACGTCCGTCTCTGTCCGGCGCAAATGCAAACTGGAGTCTCGCATAGCTGTGATGGATTTGTATCTTTTTTCCGCCCCCAGCTCCGCTGCAATAATACCAATTCACCATGATAACTTGAATGCAACGCTGACATTTTTAGTATATTTCTTCCCTCGATTGATGGCTCCAAGATAAAGAAGAACTGACTGAGCACACAAATTGGGACCCTTTGGATCACAGACCTCTTTTGCATCTCACTGGACACACTCAGGACACTCAGGATCCATACTCCAAGCAAGAAGTCATTCACCATGGCAGCAGTTGAGAATTCCAACAGCCTCGCGCAAACCAACCAACAACAACCACCCATAGAGGAACCCATCCTCTCTCCCTCGCACCTTGACGGTGTTGCATATCTCTACGGCCATCCCTTGCTAAACTCTCTCTCTCCGCCCCTGCACCAGACGATATACAATGCCCTCCAGCTCAACTGGATCCAGCTACCCCTATCCAGCGTCTATGGATCCTCTTCCACCTACCCCCCACCATACACGCGCTCCCCACCCATCGACAAATTCCTCCCAAACATTCGCGCAAACCCCAAATTCGTCGGCTCCTCCGTCACCATGCCGTGGAAAGTCAGCATCATGGAACACCTCGACGACCTGACCGAGGAGGCGCGCCAGATCGGCGCATGCAACACCATTTACATCCGCCAGGACCCGGAAACCGGGCGGAAACTCCTGGTCGGGACAAATACAGATTGTATTGGGGTCAGGGAGGCCCTGCGGCAGGCTACGCCGCTATCCAGCAACCCCGACGCTTTCCGCGGGAAACCTGGTTTGATCTTTGGCGGGGGCGGGACCGCCAGATCAGCTATCTATGCGATGCGCAAGTGGATTGGGTGCAGCAGGATTTACATTGTCAACCGCGACGCAGCGGAGATCGAGGCCATATTACACGAGGACAGGAAACGAGCGTCGTCCAGTCTACAGCAGGTCCCCATCATACCCATCATGACGCCCGCCGAAGTGGACCAGCTGGACGAATATCCTCCCGTGATTGTGTCCGCGATACCAAACTACCCGCCCAAGAGTGCAGATGAGATACGCGCCCGCGCAGTGCTGGAGAGATTCCTATCATCATCATCCCCGCCTAATGAAGGCCGCGTCTTTCTGGAAATGTGCTACCACCCCTTACCCTGGACACAGATTGCAGAGCTAGCCTCGGGACATGGATGGAATATCGTGCTTGGCTCCGAAGCCCTGATTTGGCAAGGGATTGAGCAGGCCAGGTTGTGGACGGGAAGGGACATTGTCTCTGTTCCGGGCCTGGTGCCGAAGATTAAGGACTTTGTTGCAGGCACAATTGAGGCAAAGGCACCGGCGGTGAAGACGAATCTTTGAAATATAATTTTATATGTCTTTAATCATTTTATATAGTAGGTACAGCGATAGATTTTCTTTTTATCTTTCTAGCTATGTGTATATAAGTATTTGTACGGAGTATGTATATGTGTTTTCGTTCCAAGACGTTCTACACCAGATTTAGCATGGCAAAGATACAAAAGATATATGCAGGAAAAGGGATATCTAATATATAAATATCCCGCTCTCTCTCTCTCTCTCTCTCTCTCTCTCAACTTCCAGGGCGCGAATAATCGAGATTACGTACACGCCGCCATACCTCTCGGACCGTCCGTATCTGTCCTTCTCGACCCGTCTCCGTTTCCGATGGTCCAGCCGGTCTTTTTGAAAAGGGTTAGCATCGAGAGATCGTACGCGCGCCAGGGCCATCAGGGGTAAGAGTAACTTCAGCTTACCTGATAGCTAAGTATAATCGACTTCCCAGCCGCACATCTTCTATCGGAGCTGTATCTGGATCCTCTGGTGGGTTTGCGGTAGTCACAAGACCTCCTGCTTCTTGGAGAATGGCGATTCCAGCCGCAACGTCCCTGAATTGCAATTATTTCAGCCCCATAATAGCAAAAAAAAAAAATGAATTGACATGGAGAAAAAGAAAGAGAAAATGAAGCAACTTACCACTCCCAACACCCCCCCTCCCACCAAATATCAAACGCCCCCATAGCCGTGTACGCCAAATCCAACGTCGCACTCCCCAAACTCCTTACCCCATGCACCATCCCCCCCCTTCCCTCCCTCCCCCCAACTTCCGCCGCCATATTCAAAAAACTCTCAACTTTCCTATACATATTCCCATCGGCCGTATCGCGACGATCTTTCCCCCACTCGCAGGCGAAAATACATCCACTGGGCGCGTTTGCGGGAAGGGGTGGGATGCTGGGCTTTTGAAGGAGGGGGAGACGATGGGTTTGGTTTAGCCAGGCGCCGCGACCGGTGCAGGAGGTGAAGAGTTGGTTTTGGAGCGGGGCGTGGATTATACCGATTTGGGGGACGTGGTTGTGGATGAAGGCGATGGAGACGCAGAACATGGGGAAGAGGTGTGTGTAGTTGACGGTCCCGTCTAAGGGATCGACACACCATGTTGGATGAGAGTCGATGATGTAGTCGCGAGATGAGCCCTTGGCGTAGGTTTCTTCGCCGAGAAATCTACTTATATACAGGTTAAGATCCGATAGACCGGCCTATATGCAAAAAAAACTGGCAAGTGTAGTTTTAACTGACTTGTGCGATGGATACTTGCTCTGAATCTCAGTCCTGATAAATGCTTCCACATCTATAATAATATTCACACACGTCAAAAAAAAATGGCCTCAACAGTGAAGCGAAAGAGGAAAGCAAAATGTCGCAACCCCCCTTTATCCGGAGCTTTTAGGTTATTTAGCTTTCCCTCTCTACCTCTTTCTTGCCCTAGGTGAAGCAGACCCGAGAAAAGGAGGGGGGAAACAAGCTTCTTCGAAAAACCAACCTTCATCAGTCTGCGTGACAATATCCACCGAACTATCCTTCTCCTCTGACGCCAGCAGCGCCGAATCTCCCGCAGAGCCGCCATCAATGCGCTTCTCAACCGTGTCGAGGAGTAGCTTTCCAGCGCGCTTGCCGAGGTCGATTGCAAAGGCGTAGATTTCGTCAAGCTCCGCAGAGCTGACAGGGGAGGAGGTATGCGTCATGGTTTTCACGGGGGGGAAAATTGATTGAATATTGTGTATGGAGGGAATGGGGGTGAGAGGGTTTGGAATTTGTTGGAGTTGTTAGAGAGATGTAACAACTTTGAAGCTACAAAGGTTACTATCTAACGATTACAACTACAAACATTGAGAGCAGTGCGATAAGGATTAAGACAAGTCAGCAAAGCCCGCAGTAAAAAAGGCCGGCGGTAGCCGAGGCCAAGGGACATTGTTGAGTACTACTATCTTCTCCACTGCAGAGAGGGAGTGTGTGTATGTGTGACGGAACTTCTCTGCTGTGGAAGTAAAAGAAGAGGGGCTCTTCTTCATACAGATTGGTAGGAAACCCTGATCTTGCGGTATGTATGTACTGTACCATCGGCAGCTCCCCAGAAACTGTCGAGGAATTTGTACGAGTTAAACACTGACACAGTCATGGCAAGTTGCACAGGTTACTCTGTACATATGTAGCTTGTCGATAAGTATATCTCTCGTCCATCCCCCCTTCACCGCACGGCGCTTCCCATTCCCGTTGAGATATTTTCTTCGGGAAAAGGCTCAGGGGCGAAATGCCGAGTAACTTCGGGCCGAAAAAGGAAGAGTGTAGGGTTACCGGGGTTTGTTTCTATCGGCAAAGCCTTCTTCCGCCAGCCGCCCAGCCCCATAAATGCTCGGCCTATGTAGCAAAAGCGGAGAAAAGCTTGGCCACACGTCGACGTGGGTCCCCAGGGCAAAGAGGAAAATGCGGAGAAGAGGAAAACAATGTCTGTGTTTTGCGGAGGAGAGCTTTTGCAGATTTTTGGATCCAACTGTCCTTTTACAATTTTTTTTTGTCCATTCATGATTGCTCCTCCCGCTGCTAGATAAATAAATAAATAGTAGATATCTAGACATCATAGTAAAACATGCAGTCCCCCCAAGTTTTCCTTCTTATATCACTATTATATAGTACAAGATATCATCCACATATATACTATATATATATAAGCATCCCATCACAATAAAAACAAAGCAAACAATGGGAAAATCCATCCTCCTCATCAACGGGCCCAACCTCAACCTCCTCGGCACCCGCGAGCCCCAAATCTACGGCTCAACCACCC
Organism: Polytolypa hystricis UAMH7299; assembly: GCA_002573605.1. NCBI lineage: Eukaryota > Fungi > Ascomycota > Eurotiomycetes > Onygenales > Polytolypa > Polytolypa hystricis. The sequence continues at coordinate 152,098 of PDNA01000025.1, read as the reverse complement.
TCCCAGAGATCGAAGCCTCATGCAAAGCCCAAGCCTCATCCCTCAACTGCACTCTCGACGCCTTCCAATCAAACCACGAAGGCGCCATCGTCGACCGCATCCATGCCGCACGAGCTGAGAATGTCGACGCCATAATAATAAATCCCGGCGCTTTCACGCATACTTCGGTTGCGATGCGTGATGCGTTGAGTGGGGTGGATATTCCCTTCGTCGAACTGCATGTGAGCAATGTCCATGCTCGAGAGCCGTTTAGACATCATAGCTATTTGAGTGATAAGGCGAAGGCCATCATCGTGGGCATGGGCGTGTATGGGTATAAGGTCGCCGTCGAGCATGTTGCGGTGAATTTCAAGTCAAAGACAGACAAACCGGCGTTATGAGATAATTGTTTGGTTCTTGAGTTTTTCTTTTGTATCGTTAGCATCGTTTGATTGCCTTGACGATTAGCTTGCATTTTCTAATTCCGCATCGCTTTCATTCCTTCGAGCTTTGATTCATATGACCACATTTGGCCGTTTTAAGATGTCATCCATACGGTGACGCTCAAATAACGGTGAGGTGGGTATTTGACAGCCAATCTATGGTCATCTGCGTGTAAAGTAAAATGATAACCGTCATCTTACCGTAAATGAGCGTTTTCAAATGTTGCAGAATCCCCGTATGGATGGAACGACAGGGCGAGACCGGACGAGCGTTTCCAAAATTGACCGTGTCCAAGTATATTCAGCTTCCGGGAACGATCCTGTCCATAAGATTCTCCGTCGGGTGTTGAGATCCATCAACCATCTGCTGTCCTTGAGGCATCAAGTACATATCCGGATGACTGGCATATGAATACAGTTCCGAGACACCAGAGTTGGGCGCAAAGCCCAGATTCCGCATAAACACTGGTTGTGTTTCAGTCCTGGTGCACAAAATTGGTAGTATTAGCAAGAGAGGATCTGACCTTATGCTGAGAATAATATCACATTACCTATCAGTGCCCTCCAACGATGCCAGCTCGTCGAAGAGCGCATCCAGATCAGGGGGAATCCTAGTCCAGCTTGACATTCCATCACCATCGATATTGACATAAGTGTTCCCATTCATACTTGGGTCGCTGTAGGCCACTGGATATTGAGTGTTTGAAGAAGCAAAAGATGATGCTATGTTGTTTGTCGAAGACTTTGGAGGGGCAACTTGGCTAGGGAGTTGACCTGGTATTTCGGGAGGTTGATGATGACCTGATATGTCTAGATGTTGCGTTGGTGTTTGTAGAGGATGTCTTTGCGCTCCAGTGTCAACGGCTGGTATTGGCCTTATCCATGGAATTGAAGCCTGCCCACCCGAAGGGGTGGCTGTTCCGGTCACGGTATCATACATCGTGTCTGTCCTGTGGCCCCTTTCCATCGGATCATAGACAGAAGCGGTGGGAGGGTTATAATGTGGATTTGTATTCGTTGGAGGCGCGTGTATTCCAAGGGAGGGAGAGGGCTGAGGAGCTGGATGGCCGAAAGAACTGACGACCACTTCTGGATGACGGGGAACTGAAGGGGATTGGATTAGGCTACCGGTTGTATTTTTGGCTGATGAACCACCTCGAGCCTCCCATACAAGCGAAAGTTGCGACGACATTCTTTGGAGTCTAAGTCTCAGTTCGGGATCCGGCGCGGACGATAAAGAGGCTGGCCGCTCATCACCCGGCTCATAGCCGGCTAAGCAGAAAAACGAGACAAACGTAGGAAATGTCGCTGCAATACTGTAGCTGTCGATATACACCTGCATCAACTGCGCTAGCTTCTTCGGACTTTCCGTAAAGTAAGGCTTTAGATCTCTCCGCGATGCTCCATGAGAGTCAGAAGGTTGGCTATGGAGGAGTATGGCCGAAAAAATGCTCTCGTACGCAATGTGAAGCCCCAGCATATGAGGCGCGACCGGTCTGGATGTATTTCCTTGTAGCCATGGAACGTAGTGATTCGGAAGTGTGGAAATCCAAAGTCGGAGTTCTCGTTCCAGCTCGTCAAATTTTGACAAAGTAAGAGATTTTTCATGCCTACAGCAGGAAAAGTCATTGAGGATGGAGACCAGCGAGACAAGACGATTAAATGTGCTCATGGAATGAAGAGGCCCTCGAAGGAATTGATCACCGGGTGCTGAAACTCCTGGAAAGCAAACCTTGTCTTCCCAAGGATGCCACTCTTCCAGGCCATCCTCGTCAAGTCGACCAGCTCGTGAAGCAGTCTCTTTCCTTAGCAGCGGCAACGAACCTATTTGGGCTGCAACTAAGGTATCCAAGATGAAACAACCTAGAAAAACATGCTTCGACCGTCCATGAAATCTCTTGCCAGTTGCGCTCATCGAACTGTTCATGAAAGAAGATTCGTCCAGTCCCAGACCAGACGCTATTCGAATGGCGGAGCCAACAAGGATCCAGGCGACGGACATCATCTGCTGTCCCATCTTTACCATTGCCAGAATTAGCAAAGCTTGCACGTGTCCAATATCGTAGGGACCATCTTCCTCCGGTATTAGCTTCCTTGCAGTAGTATACAGTGCATCAATATCCGACTGGTCACTCCTAGCTCCTATATGCCTCAGTGCCAAATTTCTAGACGACTGCTGCACTGCTGCTAGAGCCAAAACAGCCCACATCAAAGCATGATCACCCGATCCTGGTGTGTTGGCGGATATATGGACACCCTGCTGGTCGTAACTAAATGCCGTCCGCAGGATGTCATGTTTCTCAAGAATAGGAAGCCAGCAGTGCGTGTAGGAAAAGTAAATATCGAATAACTGACGTGCATTCGGAGGAAGGCGAAGGTCGAGCGTGTCAGGCTCGTCATGGGGCCTGTAGAGAGGTGTAGCTTGTGCCCTATCTGTTTGTGTTCCGCAGTTTCGTGTTTGACGCTTAGGCAAAGAACTGGTTCTCGCAACATTTACTCCCCGGGGCGCAGGTGTACCGTAATCTATACCTTCATCGAAGCGAAATCTTTCAGGGAGGTGCCATTCCAGCGAATCTGTAGTAGGGGTATTCAGCGCCCCCGCGTCAGCTGGTGAATTGCTCGCAGCAGTTCCCTGGCTTCTTCTGTCTCCATCCTCTATCTGATGATCTAACGCAGAGAGCGCTCTTTCAACCTCTCTCAAAACCGAACTATTCTTCCATGCTGACAAATATACATCAGAGCTCTCCCCTTCCTTCCTGTTATCTTCCGTATGCCCGGGTAGATTCGATACTTTGAGTAAGCCTCGAACCACCTGCTCACTCCCGCGAATTTTGCTAAACACGACACCCCATAACACCTCGAGCGCGCGAAGATACCCCGTAGGTAGACCTCTCTTCTTTGGGTTCGAGTTGTAGCTGCAAGGTCGGCATACTGACGCGCACGTCGAGCATATTGGCCTGGCGCCATCACAGCGGTCCTTCCTGCTTCGACAGGTATCGCATGCTCGAGATATGCGGTGTCTCTTCGGTGCAGCTCCCTGTTCATCCGTTTTCTGTCCACCATCCGCATCCACGTCTATCCATCGTCTTTTGGCCCTACCACTTGGTCCAGGCGTGTTATGAGTATCAGAATCCATTATCCGTCCTTATATTGCCCTCTTAATTGCGTTTCTTTTCGACACATTCTCTAATTCGGCTCCGCTTCTAGGTCTCGTCGGTAGCCGCGCGCAAGGGGGGGAGGTACTTTTAAAGATCGTTCGATAAGCCGTAAAACTGGAAAAGGAACGCTGAAGCCACAATCACCCATGAAGTTACCTCTGAAGACGAATCAAATGATCGATATCATAATGCTATGGGCTCTTCTCGAGAGTGAGTTCCGCCTTGGTGCTCAGCGCAACACTGGCTGAATTGGGATCGGCAAGATGACGCTTACTCAATGCGCGCGTTAAGGACCTGTCAAGGACTGTTTCTCTATATATCAGCTCTACCACAGGTTGTTGGAAACGAAGCACAGTAAGTCGCGTTGATGCGCTAGGTGTAGCAGCTGCGATGGCGTCGGCTACTCCTCTGGCTGAATGTTTCTCCGCCAAGCACCGTGCATGGATATAACCCCACACTGCCCGCCGTAAACCGACGCACAATGGGCATGCAGCTCACAAGGACCACATGGGGTCGCTGTTCTGCGTCCTCAAAGTCACCTCGGTGAGTGGCATTAACACTCTTTCTGGCAGCGCTCTCAGGTCCAAACCCTGTATCCCTCCATTCTTCACTTCACAACCTCATTGCCAGAAACACCCTGAAGCAGTCTCTTGCTTCAATCCTGTGATTCCGTCTGGACTGTTCCTCATGCTCTGCATGTCTATTCAGCGGGATGCTAAATCCGACAAGCAACCCACCATTCTGCAGCGGATAAGAACGGTCACTCACTCGGCAGATTTTTGTGAGCTATCCTCGCGATAAAGCCTTTCTTCTGCTGGTGCATACCATCTCGATAACATGCCTGTTCTTGCCGGTCCCACGAAGCGGAAGTTAAGCGAGGTGGAGGGGTTTGAGACTCGCGACAACTGGTTTCCTCGCTCAAGGCACAATTCATCAGCCGCCTCCATGGATCGACCCTCACACCCAAATCATGCAACACAGCATGATGCAGCGAGGTCTAGGACAGACGTCCGTTCCCATAATTCCGGCCAATCCACGACCTACATCGATCCACAACCTTTCCATGACACTCTGTCAGAACCTACGTCGCGCCGGTCATCGCCTACATCGTTCGATACACCCCTCCGCACATCTAGAAAATTTGAGAACAATGCGTCCATCGTTTTGGTTGGCATAAGTGGGACTGGCAAGTCTAGCCTGGCCGTCATACTTTCAGCAGCAACTGGCAGGCGATTAGTTCATGCCGATCGATACTTCGAGCAGGTGACTGGAATGACTAGGGCGACGTTCAAGAAGGAGCACGGAGCAGCGGAGTACCGTCAACAAGAAGCAATGGTTATGGAATCGATGTTGGTAAAAAACGGCCAGGGATGTGTTATAGACTGTTCACCAGGCTCCCTAGAGCGCAGTGGACAGAAATTGTTGAGAGCGTTTGCGAAGACGCATCCTGTCGTTCATATATTACGGGACCCAGTCAGCATACAAGCCTATATCAAAGCCTGGGACACGGAGAAGGTTCGCCGGTTTCTTACGCTTTCTGGTCCTCTGTACAGGGGTTATTCAAACCTGGAGTTCTTTAACATCTCCGAGCAGAGCTCTACATCACAAGAAGACAAAAATGGGTACCAAGATTCGCGACTTGGTCCTAACCTAGACGAATTATCTCGGACGACCACTCCCTTCTTGACCCTGAAGCGAGTCGAGCGTGATTTCCTCCAGTTTATAGCATACTCAGCAGGAGACAGCATCAAGCTTACTAAACCGCTTGACTCGTTCCCGTTGTCAAAATTACCGATCGAGTCACGAATGTTCACATATGCAAGTTCTGTCCCGCTCTCTGCCATGCTTGAACGGCATCTGGACCTTGAAGAATTGGAGTCGACTGCGGATGCATTTGAGCTGCGAGTTGATGTTGCGCAAGAGGCATGCGACGGTAACTCTGGTGTTGATCCGGAGCTCGCAGATAAAATAAGCCAGACCGTGGCGACCATTCGACGAAGCATTATAATCCCCCTAATCTACCACGCTGAATTGCACCTACCTACTGACACTCCTGGTACAAATACTGCCGAGATCCCGCGACGATCGGACAATGCATATCTGAACGTGCTGGAACATGGCCTGAGATTTGCCCCTGATTTTTTGACAGTCGACCTGTCTTACAGTGACGAGATCTTATCTCGGATTATTAGTTCAAAAGGACAAACCAGAATAGTTGGACATTTCCATTTTCTCCAGCCACCCCCTCAAAGCTGGAATGATCCCCATTATATGGCAATGTACGAACGTGCGATGAAGTTGGGCTGCGATCTTGTTCGACTCTCCCAGCCAGCCGTTACAATGGAGGACAATTTTGCGGTCCAGCGGTTCCACCACAAAATACGCAACCTCCCTAATCCTCATCCTCCTCTGATAGCCTACAATTCCGGTCCGCTTGGGCGCCTATCCTGCTGCTTCAATCCAATCCTAACTCCCGTCACACACCCAGTCTTAATGTCCACCGAAAGAAGTCATTACCAACCAGTACCATGCCTTACGGCGCATGAAGCGCGGACTGCTTTGTTCTCCTCCTTCGCCTTGGATCCAATGCGATTCTACGTCTTTGGCGCGCATGTCACCTACAGTTTATCCCCGGCAATGCACAACACGGCTTACAAAGCTTGCGGGCTACCACACATCTACACGTTCCACCAATCACCGACAATTAGAGGCTTGAATGAGCTCGTCAAAGACCCTTATTTTGGTGGGTCGAGCTTGGGCTTACCTTACAAGAGTGAAGTCGTCCCTCTTCTCGATTCAATGTCTCCACATGCCCGCGCCATTGGAGCGTGCAACACTGTTATTCCCATTCGGAGCATGCCAGCAGATGGAATCATAACATCAGACACTGTTTTCCAAGAGAAGAGTCGAGCAGGACCTGTAAAGGCATTGTATGGCGACAATACTGACTGGATTGGAATGCGTAACTGTCTTCGTCGCGGCTTGTCACCAGCAAATGCCGTCCGGCCTTCATCAACTGGGCTGGTCATTGGCGCTGGTGGCATGGCCCGAGCAGCGGTTTACTCGATTATTCAAATGGGCGTCCAAAATATCTTCGTTTGGAACCGCACGGTATCCAATGCCCAAAAGCTGGCACATCATTATAATCGCCAAGACCTCAGCTGTGAGAATGCGCAGGTTGGCAAGGCGACTGTTCATGTCATAGAGTCCTTGTCGGAACCCTGGCCGGCAAATTACAAACAACCGACCATCGTGATCTCAGGCATACCGCAACATAGTGTGCATGGCGAACCGGCGCCGAACTTCGAGCTTCCTAAACAGTGGATCGAAAGCCCCACTGGAGGTGTAGTACTTGAGGTACGTACTGTAACGAATTTGGGCTCTTGATTTGAGCTAGATTTCACTAACATATTCGTACTTTATTACAGTTAGCATATAAACCGCTCGACACTCCACTGGTATGTCAGATGCGTGCGCTTTCGCATCGCGGCTGGGTTGCCCTCGATGGCCTCGACGTGCTGCCTGAACAAGGGTTTGCTCAATTCGAGCTCTTCACAGGTCACCGTTCACCCCGGAGGTTGATGCGAGCTATTGTCCGAAAGGAGTATAAGGGAGAAGAGGGCCAATATGATCCCGCCGCTGATTAATTCACCCCCGCCGTTCGGATTTTGGGATTTTGGCTAGATATATCAAGTCCGACATCTATACTCTCTAGTCGAGGCCCTTTTCTTCCCCGCGCAGCAAGTATTCTAGCCCCAATTAGCGAAGATAAAGCCTAGAGTCAGGCACTATTCCTCATAGGGATTACTAGCAATGCTGAATCCATCAAGGTACGATATGGTCGTGATAGAAAGAGAGTTGCATCCATACTTCTAGCGGAGTGAACGCCAAGAAGACCAGAGGAAGGGCATTCGCATAAGCTGTCCCCAAAAATTGCGGTTTTATGATTGAGGGTGAACAGCGGCGCCTGAGGAATGCATGAATGGGCGAATCTGGGAGGACTATTCTCACCAAGGTCTCTCCCATCCGTTGCTAAAGTCTAGTTGGATACGGGATTGGAAATGAATTTTTTTTTTGTTTAACTATTGAACTCCAAATGTGGTGCCAAAAGGAGACCTGGGCCATGTCTGTATTCCTAGTCAACAATACGTTATTTAACACTAAGTAGATGCTAGACGCTCTTTCTACTCCTTATTGTCCACCTTCCTAAGGCTATAGTGTTAAAGAGTGTTTGGTGATGGTGACGTAGTTACTGCAATGTATATATACCGTAAAAGCGGCAAGGGTCCTGCAAGAATACGGAATCACCACTCGCGAGCCGCGACGATGAGGCGAACACCCCCGAGATACACTTCTACTATGTATCATCTGCAGGAAGAGCTCCGCCCTCTATACAGACTATTATCCAGCACCAAAGATGTCGTGCGCCATGCTAAATTGCTAAACTTTAAACTAACTTCCCGGAAGCCCCATCCCTGCCACCCAAGGTGCAAAGTAGCTCCTACATAGTAAGTGCCGGGGCACGGCGGGGCACGGCGGGGCAGTTCCATATGTAACGTTAACTCCAGTCTCCAGGGCAGTATTGGTTTTCGCACCCCGCTGCTACTACAGAAGAGCTGGCAGTTGCTGTTGAAAGGGACTCGGTAGCCCGCTGAAACATTTCGCGTTTTCGTCCAAACCAGCATTCCCTCAGTACTGGCCCCCCTTCACCATGACGGCGCAGTCACCAGAACTCGTCCCGCAGACCGAATCGCTCGCTGACGTCTATGCCACAGATGCCAGTGGAACAAGCATTCCGCCAGATCAGAAGCAACGATGGAATGAGTTCATAGACCGCTTCCAGCAGGTCTATGGACCACCTCCGGATTTCGTCGCTCGTAGCCCAGGAAGGGTGAACATTATCGGAGAACATATCGACTACTCGCTCTACGACGTCCTGCCTACCGCTCTCAGAGTCGACGTATTAATTGCAGTGAAGGTTACACCATCTAAAGATCCAGAAGCCACTGTGAACTTGGCAAATATCAGCGATGCCAAGTTTCCCGCTCGCCAATTTACTGTGCCTAAACAGGGCGATGTCGAAATCGATGCTTCGAAGGTGGAATGGATTAATTACTTCAAGGCCGGATTGCGGGTGGCATTGAAGTTCCTAAGGGAAAAAGCTGGCGAAGCAGGGTTCATTCCAGCAAGTATGGAAGTTTTAGTTGGTGGCAATGTGCCCCCTGGCGGAGGCGTTTCCAGCAGTGCTGCATTTGTTTGCGCCAGTGCCCTGGCTGTGGTGAAGGCAAATAAATATGATGTCTCCAAGCAGGAGCTTTTCGACATGGCAATTGTGTCTGAACGTGCTGTGGGGGTCTACTCCGGAGGGTAAGTTTAGCAGCCATATCATTTACTACCATGCTCTAGCTAAAGGGATTTCCAGAATGGATCAAGCAGCTTCGATTTTCTCCCGTCGTGGTTTTCTCCTTTATACCCGCTTTTTCCCTACGTTCCATATCGAGCACGTTCCGGTCCCCAAATCAGACCGGGAGATAACTTTCCTCGTGGCCCAGAGTTTTATTACCTCAAACAAGGCAGAGACGGCTCCAAAACATTATAATTTACGAGTAGCAGAATGCACGCTCGCAGCGGTGGTCCTGGCAAAACTCCATGGTCTTGTGCTAGAAAAGGATTCTAGCTCCCTAGGCTACAGTCTCCGCAACTTCCACGAGGAGCTGATGCGCAAGGAAGAGCGCCTGCAAGATCCTATCGAGTACCAGATCGACTCCGTCATTTTGGCTACGCAAGAGAACCTGACCAAGGAAGACGGCTATACCCGCGAAGAAATCGCCGCATTACTCGATCTAACCGTTCCGGAGCTAGAAAGCAAATTCCTCTCCTCGTTCCCTGTACAAGCCGAGCGATTCCTTCTCCGCGAAAGAGCCCTGCATTGCTACAAGGAAGCCCGACGAGTCCTCGACTTTACAGCATGCTTATCCAGATCATCGCACCTCGACGAGCACAATATCAAGTATTTGGGTCAGCTGCTCAACGAGTCCCAAGCCTCCTGCCGCAAGTTATATGAATGCTCGTGTCCTGAAGTGGACCTGATATGCGAAATTGCGCTGCGCGCAGGCGCATTTGGGAGCAGGCTCACGGGCGCTGGGTGGGGAGGAGCGACGGTGCATATGATTCCACAGGATAAAGTTGGTGCGGTTACGGAGGCGTTGAAGAAGGAGTATTACCTTAAGCACTTTCCGGATATTACTGAGGAGAAGTTGGACGAGGCGATGGTTATTAGCAAGCCGTCGAATGGATCTTTCTTGTATGTTGAACCCCTTTCCCCCCTACTCCTCGGTCTACCATCATATGCGCCATCAAGATTAGGTTTCGTTCTGGTTTTTCTACTATATATGCTCTTCAGTTTAATCTACTCTTTTATGAACGTGCTAACGCTATTCCCGACATATGTAGGATTTCCGGCGCTGCTATCTCGCAGCCTGCCTGATTATGATTATTTATATGTAGTGTAACGTCTTTCAAATCAGAAAACAGCACGATTTCTCTTGTGATATATTATTGATTTGGTATTTTATAACATCACGAAGCAAAAATCTAGTCAAGGCTATTATTATACTAGTCCTGAACATAAGTTCCAGAGTCTCCGGTTTAGATATATCTACCTAGGTATACACAGTAATTGGTGTGTATGATAACTTGACGTGCCAGGAAACATCAAGCCATGTAGACTTCCTCCCATCTATTTCGCGGTATCGACAAAGGAGGTGGTGACACAAGCAACGACCTCTATCATGTAAGCCCCTGATGGCAGAGATACATGGCTAGGGAGCACACAACATTCCTACCTCCCGATCGAGATCCTAAATCAAGACCCGCTTATCAACTGACTATAAGGTCGGGAACGTCTCAGCTCTTCCCCTCCCTCCTGGGCGTCGCGGGCAAAGTCAGTTTGCAGTTTGCCTTACTTCTGCCAGTCGATTTCATAGAAGTCCGATATACGCGGGGGGGCCTAGCCGCGTATCACTCAAGCGAAAAAGTTCGCCTTGTGTGGGGTCGAAAGGGTTTCGGGGGATAATATCCCAAGGGGCTAGGGGGGCCACCTTTTATCTATCGGGGATGTCGGGTTTGACGTGCATCGAGGGCCCCCACGCATACTAGTGAAAAACAATTAAAATGCGTCGTTTTTGTTCCTGCTTCTCCACTAGTCCCCTTTGAAAGGAGCCCCCCACGAGCTGCGACCTGGACCCGATATCCGCCATCCCCATTCCCATCGCTCCCAAGTTCCCCCCTAAACCACCTCTTAACCAAGTAACAAAAACGAAAGGGAAAAATTATATATATAATTTTTTATTTCCCCTTCGCAGTCTTCTTCCCGAAAAACGCACTTAGCTTCTTCATCCCGCTAGTATCCACCTTCTTCAGGTCCCTCACCGCTCTCGACCCGCCTGCTTTCTTCTTCTTCTCGTCCTCTTCCTTTTTGCGTCTCTTCTCCTCGCGGATAGCGGCTGTCTCGTCGTCGTCTGCGAGATTGCGCTTGCGGCTGAAGTCGGATAGGGATCGCGAGGCGGCGGCTTGGGCGCGGAGGGTGGCGATGTGGGTTAGATGCGCGGTTAGGGGTGTGAAGTCTATGGGGAGAGGGGTCTTGGTGGTGGAAGAGGTGGAGTTGAGGAGGGCTTCGAGTTTGGTGGTTATGTGTGGTGGGACGTAGGAGGATTGGATGAATGTGAGGGCTGTGCGGATGCGGAGTAATGAGGGGATTCCGGCTGGGGTTGTGGGTTCGGTTGGTGGTGTTTCTGTAGCTGGGGTAGATGCGTCTATTGGTGTTGATTCGAGGCTGGTTGCAGTTGTGGTAGTTGTGTTAGATGTCTGCGACTCAGATGGTTCCAAGGAAGCACTTTCCGTCGTCGTCGTCACCTCTGATACCGACGTAGTTATCGTATCCTCCCTCTTGATACTTAGTACCGGAAGCTCCAGCGCCCGGAGGACGAATTTTTCCTCCAGACTAGGCGGGAGTCTATTGGCCGCTATTCGCTCTGCTTTTCGCAAAACTTCACACAGTAGTTTCTCTTCATTGAGTCTGAACATTATCTCGTCCCCTGCTTCTACTGTGTCGCACACATTCTTCATCCTCGTCTCGATTTTGGATTTGAATGTGGGATGGAGGAGGATGTTGCGTAGATGTTTGGAAAGCCCATCTCGCGAGTCGAGCATGTCGTCAAGGGGCTGGAATAGTTTCTTTGCATCTGGCTTCTCCGAGGCAGGAGAGAGAATTGGAAGGAGGAAGAATACGATGTCCACAGGTGTAGCGACGCATAATTGGGCGTTCTTCACAATTAATGCGTCTGCCGAGCTACCGCTTTTGCATGTCGTCAAGGGGTTGGAAGTATGTGTTTTTTCCTCAGAGCCTCCCTCAGTGGTTTCCGCATCCTTCTCTTCTCCATCTCTCTGGGATTTTCCTTGTCCCGGTCCTGATGACGGAGTGAACAAGATACTCCTTGGGCCTGACGGCGATATAGTGGTGAATTCGTACAGCCCGAGTTTTGGGCAGAAAAAGTACCTAGTCAGGTCATTCGTGCGGGGATTCTCTATAGAAACGAAGCGCGCATCATCGCTCGTACCGGACGGAAGGATGAGCGTTTTGTATGGCTTTGCGGGTTCCGTTGTCATAGGAAGTTTGCTTCCATTCTCTGTGACAGAGGAAGGGGCGGTCTTGGTAGACCGGGTTCGCATGGCGGCGGTAGGGCTTGATATAGAAGCTCTGGATAGTTTAGATAATTTTATGAAGCAATTGAACTCTTACTGAAGGGCGTTGGCTCTATAATTGTGTCAAGAATGTCGAGACAGCGAGGTGTGTTAAGCGCTGGAAACAGGAGACTTATTTGGGCGACGCGTGGTTGCGACGCGACAGAAACGCGAAAACTGCCGACGACGACATCCCTGTCTGCTCAATTTCGGCACAGTCTGAGCCAGCAACAAAGACTCAGCACAACAGTAGCACCGGCGTTTCATATTTTCCTTTCTTCTTGAATGTTTACGATAGGGGGGGAAGTCTGCGACGAAGTAAATAACGAACTCACGATTTTCAACTTGGTTTCCTCTTCTCCGCGCGCCGTGTGGTCTTGATCCCCGCTACACCAACTCTACGGATACTGGCTGGGTAGTACAAACCACCAAGAATAGGCACGGATATGGTCTGAACTTCCTAGCGTCTATACGAAATAAAAGCGCCGCCTATCAGGCGTATTATGACCAACGAGTAAGTCATACCTCCCATGTCAATCCATTGCGATCCCCGCTGATAAGCCTACTCAAGTGGCAGAGATCCATTGGCCTCCCAGGTCGCCCTACGAGGCTCTTATGAGCTCCCCAAGCGGACGTAAAAAGGCACAAGCAATGCGCGAACGACGTCTAAACGCTTCCTCCCCTTTCAAGGCTCGAGGAGACATGCCACCACCCCAATCAAGGGCGAGCCAATTGCTCGATGAAGGTGTGGGAGATGGATTGGGAGAAGATGACGACGATGATGATGAGGAAACATTACAGCTGAAGCTAGCGGCGATCGAGGCGCGGTTGAAACTGAAGAAACTACAGCAGAATAAAGCAAGGGCAAATTCATCTGCGGCAGCTGGGTCAGATACGGCTTCGTTATCCAGACCAGTGTCGGTGGTGGATTCCCCTGCGTCCCGACCGCCCAGCCGGTTTTTGGGAGATCGTAAACGGAAGGCTACGGACATCACGCCGCAGGAAGATGTTCAGGTGCCGTTATCTCCTACAAAGAGACCTACACGACCTGTGGATCCCGTTTCTCCGAGGAGGGTGGTTCTGGGAATTGACAAAGGCATGAAAGGCTCAGAGGTGTCCCTCAGACGAGCTCCAATTTCAAAGACGCGCGATAGATCTGATAGTATGACAGCAGGGAATAGATATGATGCATCACAGAGACCTCATGGGTCAACTGAGCTTCGTGGAGGGTCTACACCGAATGGTGGAGTACAGAGGACTAAGAGTTTCAGCGAGCGCATTGCGGAGAGCAGATTACAGGATAAAGCAAAGAGAGACAAGGCGTACAGTTCGCAACTCCAAAGAAGTACTGGATTTGCGCTAGATAAGCATCAGATGGAGGATTTTCAATCCAATGCTCAGCAATTTAGCACGGGCGCAGAGTCTCCAAGTAAGCGAAATCGGGTTGTCGAGGAATTCAGCAGGACTGCTGTCTTACAATCTTATCATCGTCCGAACACAACTCTACACAGACCGAAGTCTGCGTCCGGCAATATTGAGAATTCTCCATCTGCTTGGGAATCTACCGCAGCGGGTTGGAATACACATACACGCCCTGCATCATCAATCTCGACTCGAAGGGACGATGTCGAAATGACCACAATAGAACCAGAAGAAGAAGATAAAGCACCAGATCCCTCCAAGTTTGAATCCTATTCCGGCCTACATCTCTCTACTCGCATTCTCCCACATTCCTTCCTCACCAGAACACTAAATTCAAAAACCCCTCTACGAATTCCCGACCTCCTAAAGAGCATCAAGGCCCCAAGCTTTGACCCTCCTGATATAGACGGCGACTACGTTGTGTTCGGCATAGTAGCTTCCAAGTCCAGCCCTCGAGATCGCCAAGACGACAAGAAGATCGCAAAGGACAATGACCCTAATGACGACGGGACCAATAACACCAGCAAATACATGGTTATCACGCTTACAGACCTACATTGGACAGTCGACCTCTTCCTCTTCTCCACCGCATTTCCCCGATACTACAAACTTACACCCGGCACGCTCATCGCAATCCTCAACCCATCTATCATGCCCCCTCCCCCCCACAAACTCGACACCAATCGCTTCAGCCTCACCCTAAATTCATCCGACGACACAGTCCTTGAGATTGGCAAAGCCAAAGATCTAGGCTTTTGCAAAACTATACGTAAAGATGGGAAACCCTGCGAAACATGGGTCGATTCCCGCAAGACGGAATTCTGCGAATTCCACGTTGAGCTCCAGCTGCGTAAAACTACCTCGAGCAGAATGGAAGTTAATGGGAAACCGGGCACCTTGGGACCCGGCGGCCGCTCGGGCTCGCGCTCTGGGATGTTCAATACTCGATCCTCCCGAGGTGGAGGCGGAGGCGGAGGCGGCCGCGGTGGTGCTAATCAGGGCTTACTGCGCGAAGGACCAGGCTATGACCGTGCAACTGGGTCAACATACTACATAGCACCCGCTAACCCAGGCAACACTGGCGGGGACGCATTTAGCAGTCGTCCGTCCGCTGCCAGCATTCTCGACGCAGAAGACCCCTTCCTCGCCGCGGCCACAGACTTCCACCGCGGCGGCCAGCACAAACAGGAGCGTCTGCGAAACCGGCTCGCAAACCAAGAGCGCGAGCGGAATATCGCCAGAACGCTGAGTAAAGCTGCTGGCGGTAGCGATGTGGGCGCTGAATATCTCCGTCTCCACCATTCAGGAGACAGCGATGCACGTAGTGGTGGGACGCCAAACAGCCGAGCCCAGAATGAAGCAACGACAACACGTCTATCCGCGCGCGCGGCGCTAGGACTAGATTCCAAAACCGCAAAATCTGCCAGCGACATAAAGCTCGGCCACGGTCCTAACAACAATATGAGGAATAAGAACAACAGGAAACGCGCTTTTCAGGACGAAAGGGACGGTAATAGTAACAATAACACGGGCGCTGGCGCGACGAAACCTGCCGTCACGGGGAAAAAGACTAGATTCATCACTGCAAAGGGGATAAGGGAGGCTGGGCGTGATAGTTTCGGCGTCCCCAGTGGCGGCGGCGGCGGGGTGGATAATGCTGCGCCGGCGGCGGATTATGATGATGATTTAGATATTGTATAGGGAGGAAACTTCCTCCCCCCTTTTTTTTTTTTTTTTTTTTGCTTCGGGCTTTGACATTGCATTGCGTTGTGTTGCTTTGTTTGGTGTATTTTTTACTTCTTCCCCACCCACGTTTTCTGTTCCCCGATGGAAGGGCCGTTAGGGATTTGCGGTCTGGTTTGATTTTCGGTTTTCTCAGTTTCGTTGGCACCTTTTTTGTCTCTAGGGGGAGCTTCAGAGATTTTTTTTATGATTGCTCTGCTCTCCTATTTTCTTTCTTTTATTGTTTAGGGATGATGCCATGGATCGGTCAGGAGGAGGTTTTGCATCAAAATTTGTATATATACACACATCATGGCGTTTGGAGTGATCCCATCATTCCTTGCCCTCCCTCCTTTTAGAAGAGGTGTTTGACAGTGAATACTTACTGCATGAAACTCATGCATGACTTCTGATCCATTGTCTTTCTTTTTTGAATGCACCAGAGCCAGCAGCCAGGGCCAGAGAAAAACTACAAAGCAATATCCAAAAGAAGGGGAAAAGGGAACGAAAAGCCAGGATAATTAAAAAAGACAAGCAATTTTTCAAATTTTCGATTTTGTTTCATTGAATTATGTATAAACCTGATCTTGAATTTTTTTCACGAAAACCTATGGAGTGTTTGAGTTTTCTCTTTGCTGGTATCTTTAAGAAAGGAAAGAAGCATGGGCAAAAAAACCCCATCAATGGGCCCATCTCAGCAAAATAAAAGAGAGTAAAAAAAGGGGGACGCATCCGACTTTCGATAGCAGGGAAAAAGAAAAAGAACTATCCATGAGTGCAGAATGAGTAGGGAATTGAGAAAGAAAGGGAAAAAAAGAGTAAGTGTAAGTGAGCTACTCGCTTATTTCCCTGACAAGAAAAACACCTATGAACTCTCAGTTCTTTGTGGAGAAAGTAAAAGTCGAAAAGGAAATAAAAGGAGGAGGTTGGTATCGACTAACAAAGTAGGTAAAAAAGCAAAAGTTGCAGGCAAAGAGAAAAGAAAAACAGGAGGATGACGCCATAGCCGGGGGAAAAATAGCAAGTTACCAAAGAACTGGGGGAAAATATCACGAAGGGTTCGAGGACTGGTATTAACGAAGGGTATTTCGAGCGGGCAGGGTAGAAGGAAAGAATTTCTGACCCGCGTAATGCGCAAATTGTAAGGAGAAAACAGCCACCCGAGTCATAGTCGTCATTCGTGAGTAGAGAGATGAGGAAAAACACAAGAACTGAGAAAATTAAATGCAGCGCAGATGGGCAATTCGCGAATCGAGCAAGAGGAAAAAAGATAATGAGAAAAGAGTCAGAAAATTCAGCGGGTCATGAAAAGCGCACAAAACAGGGTGAAATGACAGCAGGAAGAGTATGCCAAAGCAAGGAGCCTTTCAGATAATGCGTCGGTTCTGAGAGCAAGATCAAGAGCAGCTTAAGCATACACACTGCGTATACGGAAGGCTCTGCGGTCACCCCACGATGACTTTATGCCGATGACCTCTTAGTTTCTGGCCTTCTTCACATCGGGTTCACCGCTAGCGGGGCTCATGGCGACGGAAGTGCGTTTTCTGCTATCTGATGCCTGTGGCTTGGTTCTACGCCAACCATCAAAGGGACTGTTACGCTTCTCCTCCTTCGTGATGCGACCGCAAGGTGATGCTTCGACTTCCACCTCGGTTTTCCTGGCCTGGGAGCGGAGGGCTCGCGCACTAGCGGCAGGAGACGGAGGGGTTGCAACTGAAGTTCTCACCGGGGGGGTAATGGGTTGGCGATCAGTATGACTCTGGCGGGTTCTCGTGCTGTCTTGGACGACCGCTGAGGAAACTTCGTGATATTCGGTGTTGCTGTCGCTACTTCTAGAAGACTGGGCTGCTGCTGCTGCTGCTGTTGCTGCTGCTGCTGCGCGCTGGGCGGCATTTGGGAAGAGAACCCGTGGTTTAACGGAGGAACGAGTAAGAGGCCGGGTACGAGGAATAGTAGCTCCTTCAAGCAGATCAGGTCTATCGGCTAGTAGGCCCAAGTCTGTGCCATCGTCCTCCTCGTCGGAGTCCGGCTTGAACTTGCGGAAGGTTTTCTTTCCTCGACTGCGGAACATATTAGCTTAAGGACATGTAAAGTAGCAATGGCATAAAAAGAGCACGACGAAAACTTACAAGACGTAGAGCATGCCATCCTCGCGGCGGAGAGCTTCTTCCACTTCCTCGTCACGCTGGCCACTTCGGCCGTGGGCTCGTCTTCTCCCTGAGCGCTGTTCTGGAGAACCAGGTTCCATCTCGGGCGGCTTGGTAACGAACGGATTATCTTCGCTAGGGTTGACTTCAGGAACTCGATCTCTGGAATCGGTAAATATGACAATGCCGTCCTGGTTGGAAGAGTCAAGGTCTGCGTGGAAGCTCTCCAGAGAAAAGCTGGTAAACTTATTTCCCTTGCGGGGCTTTGAGGTGTTGTGAAGTCTGGCTTTGGCATTCTGTGAATGGCTTGGGAAAAGGTTTCGGGCGACATGGCCAGGGTGTGGAACTGTCTTCTTTTGTGGGGTTTCCATTGGGGTTGGCAGCATGCTTCTTTGGGAGGAAGTTTGTTGGTTCAGAGCGGCTGACATGTTGGAGGAAGAGCTGGGCAAGGAAGCTTGAACACTAGTGTCCTCAGAGTGCAGGCTGTTGAATGCATCATGCCTTGTGCTCCTTTCAATTCTGGCACTTCTTCTGGGTGACCCCTGACTGGAAACAGGCGACTGCATCTTTTGCTTGGGACTGGCATTAAGCGTAGAACCAGACTCCGGCGAGTCAAATGGCGGGGGTGTACATCGTGCTCGCGACATACGCTGCCGGGCTATGCGCAAGGAGTGCCGTGTGGTGTATGGCTCGAAAGAATCAAATCCAGGACCATGACGCGGAGTGGATGGGGATGGGATGCGTTGGGGAGGGGGGGGTGTGGTCGCCATTGGAAAGATGCTGCAACGGCTACAGCCTCTTCCAAGTCGAAGAGATGTATGGCCGAATAAATATCTCTTAAAATATCGCCTGGAACTCGAATAGGGAGGACAAAGCTAAGGCGTTGACGCGGAACTGGGCTCTGGGAATTGGTGGTTTCGTGGAATTGTGACGCGCTCGAAAGATAAAAATCACGAACTTGATAGTCTAACTAAATCCAAACAGTGGAGAAAGTACAAGTGTGTGTGTGTGTGAGTGAATGGAGGAAGTGAATGGGAAGAAGAGCGAGGGTGCAAGGGAAGTGAAGCAGCAGGAATTGGCCTGCCAGCAACAGCCAGACGTGCGTTGTTGGACGTCGCGCCAAGCATCACCAGCCACCGCGTTTGCAGCAAAATGGGGGGGCTGCAGCTGGGCGTTGATTGGTCGATCAGGCGATTAGGCGCGGAGGAGCCCGCTTTACAATGCTAGTCCTAAATCATACTAGCGTGGAGGGGAAGTGAACTCGCAGCTGCACAGAAGGGAAACGTTTGTTGTTGCTGTTGTTGTTCTACATTACGCGCTCTCTACAGAGGACAGAGCCACCTGGGCATTACCTTGAGCTCTTACACGCCAGCCATGTCTATGTCCAGTGCCCGCGCAGAAATGGAGAAGCTGCAGCTCTCTGACGAAGACGAAGACGCGCTCTGGGCTTCCCCGTCAAACCACCGAAAAACACATAGTGCTTCGGCGACTGCCACAGACTCTGCGCGGGCCGCACAAGAATCAGCATATTCGCGCAATAGCGGAACACAGTATGATCGAAAAGAGGCCAGGGAAGCGTCTTTGCGAACCGAATTACAGACCGTGCGGAACATTAACCAAGTGATTGAGGGTGTCCTGGAAAGCTTAGAGCGGGCAAAGGATAATATGGGGGTATGGCTTTCAGAATCGTTTCATTTTTAAATCATTAGTGAATCAACGATGGGCCCATGCTGATATTATATTTTTATTGCAGAATGTCTCACGGACTGTCCAGTCGGCCGACACCCTGCTCAACACTTGGACGCGCATTCTCGCGCAAACAGAACAAAACCAAAGACTCATCCTCAACCCCTCATGGCAAGGCGCTACACAAGACATGGCCGATATAGAAACCGAAGCTATTCAGAAACAGCAAGAAGCAGAACGAAGAGAACAAGAGCTCCAGCAGCGGAGGGAAGCTCTGGCACGGAAAGCAGAAGAAGACCAACGCAAAAGGGAGACCGCGGCAACAAGAGGAACACGGGGGACGACGCGAACAAGGTCGAGAGTTCTAGGTCGGACGCCGTCGATATCTACATCGCGTTCGGGAGTAAGTGGTCAGGGAGGCACAAGGGGCACCGGGCGCATTCCCGCACCGACGACGGGTTCAACCCGCGGGACGACAGGTACACGGAGGCCTACAAGCGAGATTCCCAGAGGCACAGGGATCGCGAGGGCTCGAACACGGCCGCGGGCCACATAATAATGATAATAATGAAGACAATGGAACGCAAATATTACAGCGCATCAAGGGCTTGTTCAAAGTTGAATGTTCCATCCAAAGCCATAATAATTTAGATCACTTTGGTCCCGACGTGGTGTACTATGTATGTATAGTGTGCATCATCAGCAGATGAAACTCTTATCCAACAAGTTATAGAAATGTAGAACTTCATAAGTACTGCCTAGATAACTCCGTAGCTCGTCCTGCAGTTGTTGTCTTCCTAATGACATCCAGAGTGTGCTAGACATGCGCATAGCCTGCCAAGCCTCTATCTATGTAATCAGGCCTCAGCTTATCTCCGCAACTCACCTCGCTCCTCCTTCGACGCGTCAACCCGCTGCTAATACTCCAGTCCTTTGCAAACCCCAGCTTAAAGATCTGGTTTATGGATGCCGGATAGCCAAAAAAAAGGCAAATTTCCAGCGTCATAATAATCATGAACTTCGCTCCATACCAAGATGAATCGCCGGAGATAGAGCGCGCGCTCTCCCCACCGCTCGCGGACGCCAATCGCTCCAAGTCTCCCCAATACACACGCTCGCCGCGCTCATCGCCGCCTGTCCCACAATCCTTCCAACCAGCTGGCGGTCTGCCTTCGCCTAGCCATTTCGGCGGTGGCAGGAATAGTCTCGACGATGGCGGGTTTCATAATAACAGCAACAACGACAACACAGGAGGAGGGCTTGGAAGGGATCTGGAAGGCGGTCGCTTGAGTCTGGGTGCCTTTGAGACGAGTCTGCCCATCCGCATGGATTTTGAAGCTATGCTCGCATACCTCCTTCTCCCGCCGGCTGGAGGCGTGTTTTTGCTCCTTGTTGAGCATAAGAGCGATTACGTGCGGTATGTTTTGCTGAACCGGTTTCTTTATCTCGCGCGCACGTCGTGAGAGTTGCGATTTTGTCTGGCTGGATGGACCAAGTTTTGCTGATTATATATTGGGGCTTTTGTTTTTGATAAAGGTTCCATGCATGGCAGTCGAGTATGCTGTTTACAACGATATTTGTATGCTCAATACCCGTTACCCCCCTGGGATCCATAATGGTCTCTGGATTGGTGTTGCTGATACGTTTCCCTCCTGTGCAGATAATCCATATGATATTCGCCTGGTCGAGCGTGATATCCTGGCTATTATTCCTCTGTGATCTGGGATTAATGGGGTTTTTGAGCTGGCATGCCTATCGAGACGGTGAGTGGTCTCTCCCCCATCTAACACACTTACTACGATATTCTCAACCACCGCCCATCTACTATACCAGGTGCACTAATAATACCATCTCGGGACTACACAGTTGACTCCCTCGAACACTATGAAGTCCCTTTCTTCGGACGATTGGCGAATTCCTTCGTGGACGACGAATAAAATCTTATACATATATGTAAATACACATACACTCAACGACTTTATCTCAGCGCTCTCGCCTCGACTGCCATAGCTCCCCGTTTTTCCCCAACCACGCAACCCACCACCTGACTTGATAAACACTATTCTGTATCAGATACCCGTTGCAATAACCATTGCATCTAATCACGGCCAGTCCTTATGCTTAGATCTGGCCTTTTTTCTGTTTTTTGTGCTCTTGGCCCTTCGGGCTTCCTTGCGAGGAGGGTTTCTCTTAATGTATATATTGCGCTTTTCTTTGTTTCTTTTTCTCTTTTTTGTTACGCCTTGATATCATTCGAAAGTTTTCTTTTCTTTTCTTGTTCTATTAGTATTTTCAGCCTGCTGCTTCTGTTTTTTTCTCTTGCTATATATATATTATACAGACAGATGCAGTCTACCTAACTAATAACTGTGCATGGATCTTGAATCTGATATAATTTCACCCCTTTTTTTTTCACAACATGGAGCGAGAGATCCAAGGAAATTCCCACTTCATTTTATACATACATGTTTTTCAAGGCTTTTGATGACATGTATTGAGCCTTCTTGATATTACTTTGACTCTAACTAACTCTACCAAGTAGTCCCCTGTCTACCTAGCTCACAATAATCAAACC
The DNA here is from genome assembly GCA_002573605.1 of Polytolypa hystricis UAMH7299. NCBI lineage: Eukaryota > Fungi > Ascomycota > Eurotiomycetes > Onygenales > Polytolypa > Polytolypa hystricis. The sequence goes on along the minus strand of PDNA01000025.1, from coordinate 130,224 downwards.
TGTAGAAAAGGAGCAGGGGGAAGTATCACACATAGAATCTCTCAAAACTTATTCTCGGGTTTTCACTCTCATGCTTACTTTCAAAGGTAAACAAATGAAGCTATAGAAACTCCTCCTATCTACGATAATACAGAAAACCAAATGCATGTCAACAAAAAGAAGTAGGTACCTTGTAGGGAGACAGTAATAATACTAGTTCCCCCCTGTGTCTAATATAAAAGGCAATATGTAATTTCTTCCAAATATCAAATATCAATATCAAACTTACACACAAAAAAGAAAATACCAAGAAAGCAATACACATACACATACACATAAAAAGAGCCGGAAAAATAAAATAAAAAAGAGAGATAAGAAGAAAAGAAAACCACTCATCCTCAACCAATAATTTCATTCTTTCATCCTCATATCAAAAATTAGGAAAAGGAATAAACTTCAAGGAATGTCGGGGGTGTATGTTAAATCAATGACAGAAACAATTGTAAAGGAACATGGCAGATCAAAAGACCGGATAAACGAAAAAAGGGGGAGTAAGAGCTTGCCGACAAAATATAAGGTATAGAAAGTAATCAAGAAGTGAAAAAAAGGTAGGTAGTCAGTTAACATCATGACAGAAGGAGAGAAGGGAATGGAAAGTGCGTAATATCGTACGAAGAAGAAGAAGTAAGTAAGGGACAATCAGACATGCCGAGAAAAGACAGAAAATTTGAAAAAAAAAAAGGGGGGGGGACTCTGTGTGTAAACAGATCAGACATTGCAAGGGAGGGAATTGACCGTAAGTCAGTAGTCGACGAAAAGATAAAAAAGAAGAAAACAAAGGGGGGAAATATCTATCGCTTGCTTGCTATACATTTCCATCAATCTGAACAAAACCAAGTTCTTCATTTACCTTCAGCCAACAGATATGTCAGCCGAGTTATCATCATCAAATGTTGCATAAACCATAAATTTCGCAAACTTAACAACGCTGTAGATAGTTGCTCGGGACTAGGCCTGGACGAGTACGCTGGCCTGTCACTTCTGCTTCCCACCAACCATCATCTTGATGGCGTAGAACGGCTAGGATCTCGCCTTTCATGAAGCCTAGTTCCTCGGGGATAGCGGCAGTGTAGCTGTACATTGCTCGTGCTACTCCAAACATCAGTAACGATTCAGGGGATGTGGCATTGATATAATATGAGGACTTACCGAAATGTACAACAGGACGGCCATCCCTACTATAATGTCGTCCAATCTCTGCCACAGTGTTGCTTCTCATGCGGCCAGCATCTGGAGGTGGTCCATGATACATCGACATGGGACGAGCGGCTTGTGTTCTTGGGCTACCGTATCCATTCATCGAACCTCCACCATATGGATCAACTTGGCTGGTCGACAGCTGAAGTTCCATCCCGTTGGCACTGGATGGACGATCTTGTCTCATAAACTGCGGCTGGGGCGAAACAGCTCGCTGTATTGCCAGCGGAGATACACCACGATCCGATCGTCTAAACTGAGGTTGGGGGGAAACAGCACGATGTGCCTCCATTGGCGAGGCACGATCTGATCGTCTAAACTGGGGCTGCGGGGAGACAGCACGCTGTGCCTCCATTGGTGAAGCACGATCCGATCGTCTAAACTGCGGCTGCGGGGAGACAGCACGCTGTGCCTCCATTGGTGAAGCACGTTCGGATCTTGTAAACTGGGGTTGTGGAGAAATCGCACGCTCGAGCTCCATTGGGGAGCCATGTCGGGAATATTGCTGCGGTGCTTGCCGTTGTTGATGAGGTTGCGATTGCGGCTGTGGAGAGTATGAACTCTCGCGAACGAGTTTGGTCTGGCTTGCGGATGGAGAATGCCGATATCTGCTGCCTACGCTACTTGATTGGTACGAAGCTGGGCTTGCATTGCTTCGAGAATCGCGTTGACTTGGCGGGTCTGCACGGGCAACTGGCTGTGGGCTGGCGCTCCGTCTAATTACTGGGGCTGGTGATGCAGCACGGGGAATGGTCCGACTAGAGTTGTTCGTTGGCTGAACAGGTCGACTCGAGCGATTGAACATGTCCTGTGTTTGGCCAATATATTTCCTGGTGGTTTTCTGCATTTGCGCTGAAGTAAAGGCTGGTTGGGGGGCATCAAGCCGTTTCACTGGTGCGTCGTTGTAGGCTGGAGGCGGCGTACCAAGCTGGGCAGCAGCTACATTTGCATCTGGCACTGGAGCAGATACATTGTTTGGAGGCACGGGTGTACTAATGCCATGGTATCTGTCTGCAGAAACGCGAACCGACGACTGCTTCCCTACACCTTTGAGATCTGCCAGAGCTTGTGCTATCGGATCCGCCGTCTCGTCAGCATTTTTGGTCCCTGCACTGCCTTTGGCAGAAGTGGCATCTGGGGACGCAACGTCGAACACATTGTTTCCGACATTGAGTTGAAAGCTTGCTCGAGGGTCGACAGGCTCTGGGCTTCCTGAAGGACGGTTTACGTCAAATGTAGACTCACTGTGATATCCGACATTTCCAGAGCTAGTTTGCTTTGGAGCTATCCAGCTGCTACGACTTGCCGCTTGGATTGTAGGTTGCGCAGCTTGTCGTTCCTTCTCATGCTTGCTTTTCCTTCGGAATGGGCTGTTGCTAAAGAACCCACTCCGCTTTTTCTGGACTTGCTTTGCAGTCGTCATGCCAGGTAGGGAGACTCCATTGACTGGCTTGGTTGGTGACTGCTTGCCACTAGGCGGGTCCGCACTGGAGAATGATGTTGGATTGGAGCATTCGCTGTGCGTGTCCCTGCTAGAAGGGCGGTTGGCGCTGGTAGCTGAGCTCCGTTCAGAAGATGGCCCTGTTCGGCAAAACATTGTCATCCCGTCGGTCGGATATTCGTTATGTGGGACAGTTGGAATATCGCCATGATGGCTTGACTGATAGTTGGGAGGAACTTGGGATCCACGCCTGATGTCAAGCGGTGCGGGTTGCTGAGTAGGCTTTTGGGGGGTCACGGTTTCCTCCCGGCTTGATGGTGCGGAGGTCTCATTAAGACTCATTCTGGGTGCGGAGATCTCAGTCTGGCTCATTCTGAGTGCAAGCTCGGATTGGGGATCATGGTGGGATTCATAAGTTGATGGCTGCGGTGACGAGCTCCTATACGCTGGGTTGATAGCACGTTGGAACTGTGCAACTGAGTAGCCTTCCTCCTCAGAGTCCTCAGACGAGGTTTCATTGACGTCATCCCGGCAAAAGTTGATGTACTTGGGTGGATCTGGGATCTCTTGTCCGGTCCGGCTTTCTTTTATAAAGGTGTTGATATCTTTCTCTACCTCACACCCCTCTAAGGACACCCGGATCTTCTCGCAAGACTACATTTTAGTTAGCATTTGAGGCAATGTATATAGCCAAGTGACTACTCACACCGTCGTCGCTAACACAGGCAGTCGACGCAATATTTGCATAGTTCCACAAGCTGCTCTTTGAGAAATCGATCCGCTCTTCCTCCAACTCTTGGAATTTCTGATAGAGACATTAGTATAGATCGCGTGCTGTCCATTGGGTGTTTGGCTTACATCGCAGGCAGCCTTCCAGTCCTTATTCCAACGGCCAGTTGTCTCTTCAAGGATTTTGACAGCTTGTTCATATTCAGTGCTGTTGGTCGCAAGCTGAATCTGAGTTTTCTCTAGCTTCGCTTTATTCTTGCGCTCTTCCTGGCCCATTACCATGTGCCCCTGGGCAAGATACCCCTTGATACGCAGACAGTCTTGTTTGTACCGGTCACGAGCCTGTTACAATATTTAGCATACCAAACCAACAGAAACTGATACTGTAGGTGCCATCGAAGCAGCGCACGGGTCTCCCGTACCTTATTTACTGTCTGCGTTTGTTGGATTTTAATTTTCAGCAATTTCTCAATCCCATTCTGCACAATCTTTCGTCTCTCTTTCATAGCACCAGCGAAGGCAGCCAACGGTTCTTCGAGCTCTCTTTTCATTTGTGATGCTATTGCGGCATGGGTCTTGCCAATTGCCTCAGTCTCCCCTCGCACGGTGTCCAAGGAAGATCGGAGCGTTCCGGTTTCATTTGACCCTAAAGGTTTGCGACATAAGGCCAGAAGTTTTCTTGCATATTCATCCTCGATAGCAGCGCGGACTATCGCATTAATGTCAGCAAGTCTGCGCGGGTCTCCTAATCATATCAACAAAGTCGACACGTACTGTTGTAGAAGTTCTTCAGTTCGTCGCATGTAATTTTGGCATTGTGAACTCGCTCCAGCATTGGATTTACTCCAGCGTCGTCCTTGCCCCAGAAGTTGTTCGCAACTATAAGGATACCTGTCAGCAATTCTTTCCCCCGCCGCACTCAGACTCCTCGACTCCTCCAACATACAGGACATGGTGACGCTGGGGGGATCAGCAACGGTCCCCGGCATTTTGAGAGGTTTCGCAGTGTCCCAATTATCAAGTTAAACCAAGCAGGATCGCAAACTCGCCCTCACTCGTCGACCAGCGTCAGTTGAGGGAACCAAGAGTGGGGATTCCGGCGCCACTGATCGCAGGAACCAGAAAACGATAGCAGCGAATAGAGCAAAAAATAAGGAAGGAAAAATAACCCGATGGAAAAGAAATAAAAGAACGACTATTACGCAATAATCATCCGAATATGAGAGAAATAGTAAGACGTTGAGATGAAGGGGCTTGGAGAAAGAGAGCAAGTTGCACAAGTATGACCAGCCTCGATCCATGTGTGCGGGAGCCAGAGTTCTGTTTACATCCGGTGGGTTCTCCGGGCAACGGGTGCCAAGACCACGCCCCAGCCCTGTCAGCGGTTTGTTGGCGCTTCGACGCACCACACAGTGCCACACAGACACGATGCTTGCTGGATGAGTTCACGTTTCATGATGAAGTCGCAACAAGCTCTCGTTCTTCATCAGCTCGAGTTACACAGATACTCCCAACACAGGAGATACCGCAGTCCTCCAATGCTGGTGTTCTCTGGATGATGCTTAGCTGTAAATCGCGGGTATCACATGACCATCTGCCGGCCACCCGTGACTGCAGCTTGGTGCTGGCAAGCACAAGTGCGGAGTGCCTACATAGTGTATGTATTTAACTACACCATATCATAATGAGCAGAATTCTATTCCCACACAGTAATTTAGATATCTAGCAGATGTACTCCGTAGAAATAGCCACACTCTCGCGTAGATACCTGAATTACAGTCACAACAGCGGCAGCATCATGACTGCTATGGAGCAGCTGGAAAAAGCTTGAGCGTTTCTCTTGGCCACACGTGACATCTCCAGACCCCAACCTGTGCTTCTTGCCAAACCACCACCACCTGAATCTCTCCCCTTCAATACTGTGAATTTCCCTCTGCTCATCCACCATCCCCAGCCATCCTGCTCGTCGATTATCCCCTATTCTCAGCAAGAGCTCATTGTTGCTATCCCATTCACTCTTGTACACTGCCCGATTCCGCGAGTTTGGGTTTGTCTCGACCTCGAGTCGCCCGTCGTCTGTCTCAATTTTTACAGCACGGTCGGATCAAATGATCGCGTTTCCTAGATGAGCTTCCCTCCCCCCTCTCATTCCGCTCAATCTTCGATTGCTTCTGGCACCGATAAGCCATCCGCTTCGAGGCCTGCCCGATCTCAGCAATCTGTCTGGGGTTCAGCTGCCTCTCAGTCCTCTGGTCGCCGTGGCCTGACGCCGCTTGCGACTGGCAACATCTCGACCTCGTCGACTGGTGGTTCACCTTCTCGACGACCTCCCCAATCTCACAGTCCTGCTCCCAGTGCTTCTGCGACGTCTCCATTGACATCCACCTTTTCCGCCGTGCTAACCTCCTCCAACCGCCTTCCCAACCGAAACAACCCCTCCCCAGCTTCCACTCCAGCCTCCTTTCCCTCCCTTCAACAAGCTGGCGCCCAGCATCAACAGCACTCAAGCCACACACTCGCATCACCTAAACCAAGAGCGCTTACGCCTTCGTCTGCATCGCACCTGGCTTCCTCAACGACTTCCGCGGTCGGTGGAGGAGGCGGTGGAGGCGGAGGTGGTGGTGGAGGGGTGGGTGTCACGAGTGTCTCCAGAAATACCGCGTTCTCTCCTCTCCTAGCAGGCACAACTGTAAATTCGCCTACAGGTTTCCCGTCAGATAAACCAGGCTCTACGGCAACTTCAGCAACGAGCGCCAGCCAGTCATCCCTTTCTAAAATCTCTGTTGCCCAAGTATTTCTCCTTTTAGATTCCATCAACGAGAAGGAAGGAAAGGAAAAGTGGGAAACAAAAGCAGCACAGATTCATAAAGTGAGACTCCCCTTCTAGTGATTACCTACTTTGTCTTCCTCAGTCCGAAACGGTTAAAACTAACAAGCACTCTTAAGCTCGTCGATTCAAACGGTATGGAAGTCTTCTCCAAGTATTTCCGTCGCCTGCTTTCTGGCAACGCACCCCAGGTGTTCCCTGGGATCAACAAGGCAGTGGAGAATGCAGGAAACTATCCCCTGTTAGTGCAGGAAATACAGAAGGTGTCGGTAGATCCGGAACAAGCACAGAAGATTGCAGAGACTATCGATACCTCGGATGGTGATATCTTTCGCGATTTCGATCTCTCAACGTTCCTGGATCACTTTAAGCTGGATCCTATCGCGAAATTGGCCTTGACCTTGGCTTTCAAGAATGTTGGCAAGTCAGATTTACGCACGAAGGGTGAGTAGCTTCCAGCTTGTCATTGAGCTGCTTCGGTGTGAACCCTGCTAACATTCCGCAGCTGATGCTATTCTTACCAACTCAACGCCTCAATTTTTACAAAGCCTCTCGGCAGTTTCTGACACGAACAAGGACTTCACCCCTGCGTTCCTCGGTCTTACACTCGAGCGGTTTATCCTGAATCCGCCCCGGAATTTCAACGACGAGGTTAAGCGTAAGTTGCTATATGCGGCACGACTACGCTATCAAAGCTCCGAACAAGAAGTTCCAACAGAAATTGAAGCTGCGTTGCAAATGTTTAGCTTGTCTGATCAACGATTAGCCCTGGTGCGGCAGATACAAAGTCGAGGCCCAAAGTCGCTTGCCAGCCAGGATGCCATCGTTGAGACCATCAACTCGGTCGGTTCTGACGGGTGGAATGAAGATCAAATTGCCGGTGCTCTTCTGTTTATAGTGATGACCCAGAATTGGCGGCAATACTCCCCGGAATTACTCTTAGCAACGGTGAAGCAGTATAAACCAGATGACGCGTTCAACTGGTCAGCTTTACTACGGTGTTTCGATCGACCAGCGCTCCATATTGATGCAGATCAGTTTACGCGCTTGTTTAACGCGTTGCTGAGTGTAGCTCCGGATGTACCATCACTGGATATCCAGAAGCTCTGGGGTGGCGATTGGACCAACCGAGACACACATTTTTCCTTCCTAAACGCTTTTCTCTCGTCTAACGTCGACACTTCCCAAATTCCTAATTTCCGTTCCGCGTTCTCCTCTGAGTTGTTTGTCGATGCTTCCGAAGTTGCCCGCCAGCAATTTGAACAGGCGCAACATAATCCGCTCCGGTCACTGGATGCCGTCAAGGCAATCTTCGATCTTGTCCTAGCATCTCCGCAAGCTTGGAGCCTCCCTGAAATTCAAGCATTCGTTAAGTCTGTCCTACAGCGCAACCTACCTGTATTTATCGTCTCTGCCTTCACTCTACCTCAGCCATGGACTACTGTTCAGCATAGCTTTGTCATTCGATCGTTCATGCTTTTTGTCTTGAAACGTCAGGATAGCTATCAATTCGCTCTGCATGGTGTTTGGAAATTGGACCGCAAGTGGGCCCAAGAACAGCTCTTCCACGCTTTTACCCAAGACCCTACGTGTACGGAGCTTATCTACGAACATGCCGTCGAACATGGCTGGTTAGAAGATCTATTGGAGTTGACTAACGGGCTTGCCATGGATCTCGCATGCTGGGCTCATCGGAAGGACTCCTTTGATCTTGAGAACTGGGTCAAGGGCACTGCCCAAAAGACACTGGCTGATATGGGTACCTTGATCTCAAAGTACCTGAGAGTCAAGGCTGAGGATGAGCTTCATGTGCAACGAAAGGAACAGTCTGCCCCACAGATGGTCAGCCTATCCGTGAAGACAGTGTATGCCCTTCTTTTGATTCTCGAGGACTATATTGTTGACCATGAAACATTGACGCCCATTCAACGCATCTGTCTCCAAACCTACCCGAGGCTTATTAATTACGGCGAAGGTTTTGACGATATCATTGAAGCCAACGGTGCTCGCGGCAATGCGATTCCGGAAGAGATCGACAAACAAATGCAGGACTTGTTCAGCAAAATGTATCACGAAGAATTATCGCTGCGTGAAATATTGGAACTGATGAGGCGGTACAAGACATCACGCGATCCTTCTGAACAGGATTTATTCACTTGCATGGTCCATGGTTTGATTGATGAATACCACTGTTACAACGAATACCCTCTGGAGGCGTTGACTAAGACTGCCGTCATGTTTGGGGGGATCATAAACTTCAACTTGATCTCTGGCATTCCACTCAAGGTTGGCCTTGGAATGATCCTAGACGCTGTCCGGGATCATGAGCCACAAGAGTCAATGTACAAGTTTGGTGTCGAAGCTATCGAGCAACTAGTTAGTCGCCTGTCAGAATGGGCTGGATTCTGCGGTCTTCTCTTGCAGATTCCAAGCCTTCGGGGGACGTCGATCTACCAAACAGCTGAAGAAGTGTTACGCGAACAAGGCCATCAACCGATAAATGAGGATGGTACTGGTCTGAATGGTCACCCCGATGGTGTGGCCATGACGAATGGGAACGTTGACGATCTTGTAACAACTGACATCTTACCTCGCAAATTCCGCTCTCTTCACGCCGACCCTCCACTTCACCCTGGAAGCTACCGAGACCCTGACGAAGAAGTACACGACAAGATCCTTTTTATTCTCAACAATGTTTCTGAGCAAAACATAGAATCGAAACTGAAAGATCTGAAAGATGTTCTTCAGCAGGAACACCTCCAGTGGTTTGCCTCGTACCTGGTGGAAGAACGAGCGAAATTGCAACCAAACTTCCAGCAGCTTTATTTGGACGTCCTAGAGCTCATTGGCGACAGACTGTTGTGGGCAGAAGTTCTTCGAGAGACCTATGTCAGTGCCATCCGCCTCCTCAACGCAGAAGCCACCATGAACTCCGCTACCGATAGATCTCACCTTAAGAACATTGGCGGATGGCTGGGATCTCTAACCATAGCCAAAAATAAACCGATAAAACACAGAAACATATACTTCAAAGATCTTCTTATCGAAGCCTACGACACCCAACGCCTAATGGTCGTGATTCCGTTCACGTGCAAGGTGCTGGTTCAGGCTATGAAATCAACTGTGTTCAAGCCGCCAAATCCGTGGCTGATGGACATATTATCTCTACTAATGGAAATTTACCATTTTGCTGAGCTAAAAATGATCCTCAAGTTTGAAATCGAGGTCCTCTGTGGAGACTTGCAGGTCGACCACAAAACGATCGAGCCATCTACGTGTATCAGGGAACGACCGCAATTGGAAGACGGAATTCCCACTGCAACTATACCAGAGGGACTTGAAGGTTTTGATAACATGTCTCTTTCTACTGTGAATCGTGCAATTCGGAATGAAAGGATATCGCCAGCCGCCATTATCTCGAGTCTCCCGAACCTCGATCAGATCCTGGTGTTCCCCCCCTCCGCCAATACTATGGTAGACCCGGGCATTCTCAGACAGATTGTGCACAGCGCTGTCGAGCGCGCAATCGCGGAGATAATCGCTCCTGTTGTCGAACGATCAATTACCATTGCATCAATATCAACTGCTCAACTTATCTTGAAGGATTTTGCCATGGAGCCTGATGAAGAGAAAGTCCGTCAAGCCGCAGGTACCATGGTTCGCGCATTGGCTGGCAGCCTTGCTTTGGTGACATGCAAAGAACCGCTGAAGATGAGCATGACAAACTATATTCGGATGATTCAGCAGGAATACTCTGACCAGCCAATGCCTGAAGGACTAATTCTGATGTGTGTCAATGACAATCTTGATGCTGCCTGCGGCATCGTCGAGAAGGCAGCTGAAGAAAAGTCTGTTCCTGAAATTGAGAAGGTCATCGAACCACAGCTCGAAGCTCGTCGCCGGCACCGAGCAGCACGTCCAAATGAGCCATTTATTGATCCCTCGATAAGCCGCTGGGGCTTCTTCATTCCAGAGCCTTATCGCCAAGTCCCTGGAGGTCTTAATAAGGAACAGCTGGCTATCTATGAGGATTTTGTCCGCCAATCGAGAGGAGCAGGGCCAACCCATATTCCAAACGCATCCACTGACTCTGGCAAACAAATACCAGATGTTCTCCAAGACTCGTATGCGGCCATTCCGAACTTGTCGACTCCAGCAGAGCAGCCTGCGATCCCTCATCAAGTAAACCAGCCACAGCAAGAAACTGGCCTGCAACCATCCGCTGTCGTGGCTGGTCAGCCTCATATCAACGGCCTTATTGAGCCTACAAGCCCACGTGAGAGAGTTGAAAGTCTTGTTTCTCAGTTGCAGCAGGCCGCTCGAGGTGCTAGCGAGGAGCATGTCAAAGACCTCGGACGTGACAATCCCATCCTTCAGGATTACAACCAAGTACTCCGGGTCATCTTAACCTCGCCAAATGGCGAAGATCTAGCTAGGTTGACGGCTCTCAATATTTGCAGTGTTCTCTATTCGCAAACTGAAAAGGCACTGGAGATTGAGCTGCTGGTGCACCTCCTTGCTAAAATCAGCGAATTATCGTCTCTTGTCGCCAGGTACACCTGGGCTGTGCTTGCTGACGTTAACGATGAGCAGCACATGTTCAATGTCCCCGTTACTGTTTCGCTTATTGATGCTGGACTCATGGACCTCCAACGCGTTGATATGATGTTGACTAAATTAATCCAGGAGAGGAATACCGCTGCGCTAGAATTATTATCTGACCTGATTAACCGTGTCCTTTTGAATGACGAACCTTCAGCCTTACGATCCGATTTCTCAGGGAGCTTGGATGCGATGAATCGATGGTACGTTGAGGATCCGCGGATACCTATTGCTGGGGACATCATCCAAAAGCTACGGGAATCTGGCATTCCAGAGACCGTTAATACTCTGCTCAGCGACCAGGCTCGGTCAAAGAGAGACCAAATGGAGTATATCTTTAGCGAATGGATTGGAGTGTACAAGTTCGCGGGCGCCAATGATAGAAGCTACAGCACTTTCCTGAAAGAAATGCATCAAAGGCAAGTTATGAACAACCAAGAGGACTCGGCACTCTTCTTCAGACTCAGTATCGATATCTCAGTCGCCGTGTTTGAACACGAATGTCAGAACCCGAACGGAAGCCTCGATGAAGCTTTCCTTTACACCGATGCGCTAGCGAAACTAGTCGTTTTGCTTGTCAAGTTCCAGGGTGATAGCAATGGTGCTGTTAAAGCAAGCAAGCCGGTTTACCTCAACTCCATCCTGTCTCTGCTTGTCCTGGTGTTGAATCACCATCAGGTGATGCGGGGCGAGACATTCAATCAGCGAGTGTTCTTCAGGCTGTTCTCCAGCATTCTCTGCGAATATGCGTCGAGCGGCCTACAGAATTCGGAACAGCATAAGGACATGATGTTCGTCTTCGCGGAGAGATTTTTGTCATTGCAACCCAACCATGCTCCCGGATTTGTGTACGGATGGCTGTCATTGATCTCACACCGAGTTTTCATGGCTGGGATGCTAAATATGCAAGATCGATCGGTAAGACATCACAATACTTATCTCAAAGGGGAGGAAACGCTGCTAACTCTTATTCAGGGCTGGGAACCGTATTGCGAAATCATGCAAACGCTCCTATCGTATATTGGGGAGCAACTGAAACCTGCCCAAGTCTCATTTATTGCCAGGGACATATACAAGGGCATTCTCCGCATTCTGCTCATCTTGCACCATGATTTCCCCGAGTTTGTAGCAGAGAACCACTTCCAGTTCTGCAACGTGATCCCAGCGCACTGTTCTCAACTCCGGAACCTTATCTTGAGTGCCTATCCGTCCTCTTTCCAAAAACTTCCTGACCCGTTCAGGGAGGGTCTCAAGATCGACAGACTAGAAGAAGTTCGCATTGCTCCCAAGATTGCAGGCGACATTGTCACCCCTCTTCAAAATGCGAACGTCAAAGTTGTTATCGACAACGCTCTTCGCGGGACTATATCCGATTCAGCGGTTCAGCAAATCTGTGATATCGTATCAAACCCTGCGGTCAAGGAAACAGGGTTGTTTTTGGCTCCGATTAACGTTGACATCGTTCTCATGAATGCCCTCGTTTTGTACATCGGACAAAGTGCGGTTTCGTCTCCCAATCAGAAAGGCCCAGCTGCTTTCAACAACTCACCGCAGTCTGTTTTGCTTGAGAAATTGGCCAAGGCTCTTCGCCCGGAAGCCCGATACTACTTCCTTAGCGCCATCGCCAATCAATTGCGGTATCCGAACAGCCATACGCACTATTTCAGCTATGTTATCTTGCACCTCTTTGGTGCAGAGCAAGCGGAGCAGCAGGGAAGTGACATTCGGGAGCAAATCATTCGGGTGTTGCTCGAGCGGTTGATCGTACACCGGCCTCATCCATGGGGGTTGATCATTACGCTCCAGGAGCTACTACAGAACAGCAGCTATGCGTTCTTCCGGTTGCCATTTATCCAGGCAGCACCTGAGGTGAGCACAAATCGATCGTCGTCACTCTTGCTAAACAATCGTATGCTAACTATACCCTCCGTTTTAGATCGTGCGCTTGTTTGACGCATTGCTGCAGCACATCCAACAGCAAAGCCCAAGGGCATTGACTTGATGATGCATCTTATTATGCGAGATAAACTACGACTGGCAAAGAAAAAGCTCTTTTTCATTCCTCTTTCTTTCACTCGGTTGTTTTCAAGGGGTACAGGCGACAGGCTATTTTTATTATTGGGCTTCTTATTCTTGATTATCTATGTTGCTGCAAGGAACGGGGGGCATGCATGTTCTAGGTGTGCTTGCCATGAATCAAGGCCATCAGAACAAATCCATTCTATTTACCACATTAATCCTTGTTATAGGCGTTTATCTTTCCTGTTTTTTAAAGTGTTGGCTTTTTTAGTTTTTTTTTTTGCATGGACTACAGGGGTTGCGATGTCTTATCTCATTATTTAGAAATGTGGATACGAGTAGGCGTCTTTTTGCCCTACGTTGTATTTTATAATGAAGAATGGGGCTTTGCATCTATGTAGGATACTTATTATTTTTGTTTTCCCTGTGGTATGGTTTGCTGTTCAATCAGGGACATTAAGCAATTGGATGTTATGATTTTTATCTTGGTGCACACAGTATATGTAACTTTATAAACATGGAAGCATAATGATAGTGATCATTGGCCATTCATATAAGATATTAATGCTGGATTTATTTTCCCTGCATGGGTTTCAAAAAACATGTTGACTGTACGAGGTTGCAAATAGTCCTGTGACGTAGTTGAAACGAGCTCTTGTCACATGTCAAGCTGCAACCAGGTCAATCTCCAAACAACCAGCTACGAAGCTACACCAAAAACATAGATCTCACACTTCCACGAAAGAGACACAAGCCTGCAATGGCAGGGCTACAACTCATCCCAGTCCCAAGAGTCGCTGTAAGTATCGCATTCCATCTTTTCTAGTGTTTGGCCCCCCAAAATTTGCCTGATGTTAACTCAAGCCACCTCCTCCTCCTCCTGCACCAGGACTCGATAAGCAGCTCGCTCAACAATCTCGTGTCCAAGACCGCGCAACGGGCATATCTACGCGCACTCATTCTCATCATCACATCCATCATTTTACTCTTCATATCCGCCGTCGCGTACTGGGTCTTTTATTACAATTTCATTCCGCAGATTGGACTTGAGAGGCGTGTTCATTTGCAGTTCGGGTATGTTGCAATTGCCCTTTCTTTCGCAATGATATGGAAAACAAAACACCCACGCTTAGCAACGACGATTTTTTTTTGGTTTGGGAAGCAAAGCAAAGGCTAAATTCGCTACCGGTCCTTTTTTCCTAGTTGAATAGTGACGGCAATCCATACGGAACTGCGCTTTTGGGACCAGAGTTGGTCTCCGCTCAAAAATACGATGTCAGTGTGCGCCTGAACGTCCCGCGGACGCCGGCGAATCGCGCTGCTGGCAACTTCATGCTAGACCTCGCGCTATTTTCGCAGTCAGCGGACTCTATTATTGCCGATCTATCTGCGCAGCCCGTGGCGCATTCACGGCGAACCGCGATTCTAACATACACTTCCCCACTGGTTGATACGGCGCACCGGGTCTCAAGAATGCCGTTTTATGTGTTTGGTTGGCGGCGAGAAGCGGAAAGGTTGGATATAGGTATGATTGAGAGGATCGAGTTTCCCAACGGAAAAGGGAATATGCCGCAGAGCTTGAGGCTGGAGTTGCAGAGCCTTGAGCGTATGCAGATCTATGATGCTGTTGTGAGGTTCGATGCGAGGTTTTCGGGACTTAGGTATGTTTATCTTCTATTTCTATGAGTTTTTAGCGCGCAATTGTATTTCACAACTTGCTTTTTTGCGTTATCGCCGTGACTTATGATAAGATGTGCTGACAATATGGTCCAGGTGGTTAATGTATAATTGGAGGATTGCCTCTTTTGTTACGTTCTGTAGTATATTTTGGATTGTAGCCACGGCTTCTGCGTCTGCGATATGGATGTCCCTATCCTCTATCGAAGAGGAAAAGACCAAAGAGGAGAAGGAGGAGGAGGTGGTGGAGGAAGAGTTAGAGTCCTCCGAGGCAAAGGAAGAGAGCCTTAGCGATACTTCAGTCAAGTCTGAGAGTGACTATGACGAAGAAGACGAACCCGGGCCGTCATCTCACTCACGACACGTCTCGTGGGCCCCAACGCCACCGATTGACGACGACGACGCAGAACAGATTAGACGGGAGGAAGAAATTGAAGAGTCTACCATGATCGAACCATTGGTGTCGGACAGCGGTGAAGCTGTGTCTGAGAATGAACCTGGGATGGGAAGGAGCACTCAGTCTACGTTTGTGAGAGGCGAAGAGGACGAGAGGAGTCCGCAACGGAGGAGAGCCCATGATGGGGGCAGTGCAGGAGATTAGCTGATGTATACTGGTTTATAGGCTTCTGTTTTCTTTTTTTAATGAGATTTACCTCCGCTATCATGTACATATATATCCATAAGTTTTCTATCAATGATACCCGATTATCAATATTTTGCGGGTGATTTATGCCCGGTTCGCCTCGTAAATATTTACGTTAGGCAGGGGACGTTGTTTACAATCTAAGCCAGACGTCTATATGCACGGATGCAGCGCCCAAGCTTTGGAAGCGTGTTTCTACAAACATCTCAACGCTCTTATTACATTGATCTCCCATTTCTACATCAAAACAGCCCAGATTAGCGCTTAACCTCATCTAAGTACTTCACCACTTCCCGTAGCGATCACAGAAATATCCATGACGAACAATCAAGAATCCAGACCTGACAAAGGGCTACTACAGCCACCTACCTCCACCATCCCTCCTCCGCCTCCACCACTCCCCCCAATCAACAAACCGTCTCCCTCTATCCTAAAACTCCGAACCTCTCCTCCAGGACGATTCAATCAAACCCTCAACATCCCTACTCGACAAGGACCTTCATCAACCCCACAAGCAGGCTCCTATTTCTTCTACGGCACCCTAATGGACCCGCACATGCTCGCTGAGATCCTTAGCCTTGAAGAAGACATTGCAGCCGTCAAATCCCAACTCAGACCAGGATCCATCGCCGGTTACACGTGCAAGCTCTGGGGCCAGTATCCCGCTTTACTAGCTGGTCCTTCTTCTGGTAGCGTGGTCCGGGGAATGGTGTATAATGTCCGCAGCGACGAGCATGCAGCGAGACTTGCGGAGTATGAGACGCGCAATTATGAAGTTATGCCTTGTCGGATTAGGTATTTGGATGGGGAAGAGCTGGGAGAAGAAGTGTCTGGATGGGTGTTTGTGTTTGTGGGGGTTAAGGGGGATTTGGGGGAGGGTGTGTTTGATCTGAGGGTTTGGTTGAGGAGGATGGGGCGGGGAGGAGGGGTGGATGGAGATTGAAGCTACGAAGGGCTAGATGGCGCAATTGAGAGCTCTGTATTCGCCATTTCTGGGGAGATTGAGTTTACTATTACTGCTGGCATCCGGAGTACACAGAACAGGATACAGTACTCCGCAGAGATGATGACATGGAAGGTTGGGCTGATAAGGACCCGATAAGCGTCAATCCTGGTCGTAATTTTACGTGCGTGGAGCAACTTGCTCTCCTTCTCCCCTCTTCATCTCTTAGCATCCAACATCCAGCTTCAACATACAGCATAATTCCACCCGCTCAAATTCCATCTTTGGATGCAATTACGTCTGCGCAACTTGAGCCACAGGTGATCAGATCCCACGTCAAAGCAAATCCTTGTTCGACAACAGCAGAACCCCCACCACCCGCCCCTCACTCTCACCGAAAATGCATATCCTGGTGAGTACTCGTGTCTCTATCGCCAGCTACTGTTTCTTTTTCCTTGCTGCTACCTAAGACATTGTGGTGATCAAGCCAAAAGTTTCCCTACTCATCACATTCTTGCATCATAGGTTGTCAACGACGACGGGCCTCCGTCGAACCAGTCCTCGCCATACGTGCATTCCCTAGTCGATACGCTCCAAAAGGCAGGCCACACAGTCTCCGTCGTTCTCCCACACAGGCAAAGATCATGGATCGGCAAGGCTCACCTTGTGGGCGCCACCGTTAAGCCATTGTACTTTCGTCCCGGCACTCTGCATCAAGACGACGGCACGACCCACCACCTGCCGCTCGGCGAAGATGGCGAGAAAGGAGAAGAAGGCAACGAATGGATCCTCATCGATTCCACACCTGCGAGCTGCGCACAAATAGGCTTGTTCCACTACTTTCAAGATCGGGGCCCCGTGGACCTCGTCGTCTCCGGCCCCAATTACGGCAGAAACTCAACCTCGGTGTTTGCCTTGTCGAGTGGAACCGTGGGCGGCGCCATGGAGGCTGCTGTGTGCGGCTACAAGGCTATTGCGCTATCTTATGCTTTTAGCTCCCGCAATCATGACCCAATCATTATCGCAGAGGCGTCGAGGCACTCGGTTCGCCTGATTGAGCATCTCTACAAGAACTGGGGCAAGGATGTCGATCTCTACAGCGTCAATGTACCGCTGGAGCCCGGCACCGAGAACGCCAAAGTTCTATATACGAATGTGCTGGATAACCGTTGGAAGTCGGGAAGCTGCTTCGAGGAAATTGATGCAGAGTCGAGCGGTGAAGGCCCGGATCTGCAGGAGCAGAGACTTCGGCAGGCTGGTGAAGTCAATGAGCTGGGTGCGGGGCCGAATTCGTCGAAGCCTAGATTTCGACATATGCACTTTAAGTGGGCACCTAAATTTGGGGATGTCTTTAAGAGTGTGGAGGATAGTGAGCCAGGGAACGATGGTTGGGCGGTCAAAGAGGGCTACACGAGGTAAGATATACCAGGCCCTTGTTTTTATTCACATTGTACTCTTTACTGGATGAGCTTGTTGCTGACTCGTGCGTTATAGTGTGACCCCCTTAAGAGCGAATTTCATGCATGCACAGGGTTATTCGGGCGAAATTCAGCTGTGAGTCTCGGTCCTAGCGATGGTGTTTAATGAGCTATCTTTCGTTTTAGAAGATGCCTATAGATGCCTCCTTCTCAGCGTATCATAGACGTATCATTGATTTTTCTTCTTGATTTGCGCGTTCGTTTCATGCTTTGGTATTTTTTTCTTTTTTCTTGTCAAGGTGCATTCTGACTATCTCCCCTCTCAATCCGTCTGTGATTTCGATTTAGGACCAACAACAGTCCAGAATTATATGTGTTGGTCAATTGCGAGGATGCCTATGTCGAACCTCTCGTTATTCAGGCGTTACAGAAGCAGTTTCATGGACATCAAATTAAATATATATCGACCATGTCTGAACTCCCGAGTCCATCTTCCCCCTTGTTACAATACCAGGTCTATGAGAAATCCGACTTTGAGCACGTCCTCGCCCATCCCTCGACATCATTGGTGAACTCCTACGTTATTCGCAAAGCGCTCATCCGAAAACACTACCTGTCCCATACCGTCTCTAATTGGATTGCAAAACACCCAACCAGCGTTCTCCGCAAGCATTTTAAGCCCGCAGTCGACTTTGAGCTGGATTACGCCGAGTTCTTGGACGAAGCACTAATGGAAGCATACGAGCTGCGTGAAAGTTTCGAGCAGAATGAGGGCAAAGAAGAGGCAGACAAGGAGTGGTGGATTCTGAAGCCTGGCATGAGTGACCGGGGACAAGGCATACGGCTGTTCAACAGCGAATTAGGCCTTCAGGAAATATTCGAGGAGTGGGAAGAGGATCTGTCAGACTCTGAGGATGAAGAAGAACAAGGTGCTGTGGAGCACAGGGATGATGATGATGATGATGATGATGATGATGATGATGATGATGATGATGATGCTGATGAAAGCACGGGCAACGGAATCATCACATCCCAGCTTCGCCATTTCATTGCTCAGCCGTACATCCACCCACCGCTCCTCCTGCCATCAGAGTCCAACCGAAAATTCCACATTCGCACATACGTCCTCGCCGTTGGCTCGCTTCAAGTCTACGTCTACAAGGAAATGTTAGCTCTATTCTCTGAGCAGCCATACCATGCACCCTGGGACGGCGATGTAGTCGAAAATCTCACACGACATCTAACCAATACCTGTCTCCAGAGTGGCAACCAAGAGAAAATCGAAGATAGCGTCCGACGCTTCTGGGCGCTCGAGGAGGACTCGATCCCATCATCTTCTTCTTCTTCTCTCGGACCAGCCTGGAAGCAAAAAGCGTACGAGCAAATCTGCTCAGTCACAGGCGAGATTTTCGAAGCAGCGGCAAGGGGCATGTTAGTGCATTTCCAGACTCTCCCCAACGCATTCGAGCTGTTTGGCGTCGATTTCTTAGTAGACCAGCGTGGCGACGTGTGGTTATTGGAACTCAACGCGTTCCCGGATTTCCGGCAAACGGGCGAACAGCTGAAGCGCGATGTTGTGGGCAAATTATTCGAAGCTGTCGTGGACATTGCTGTGAAGCCGTTTTTCTTTGGTAATGAAAAGGAAAAGAGCTGCGAGAATAAGAAGAAGCCATCGCTAAATGAGGAAACGGCACTTGGACTCCGGCTGGTTGCTGATTTGAGCTTGGGCGCGAAATGAGAATACATACAACAAAAAAATAAAAACTTTCTTTTAAGCCCTCTCCGGAATCTCGGATGGCGAGGGACACTTTTTTTTTTCCCCGGTTGGCCGCTCAAACTTGCATATGCACCTGTATACTTGTTCCCCTTCCGTTAATCGGAATTGCATTTTCGCCTGCATCATATCATGCATGCATGATTGTTGGGAGGGGGGCCCCTTCTCTTTGCTTCATGATCCGTCCTATAGAACAGCGCGCGGATAATTTATTTGGAGGGAAAAGAATCGAAAAGAGGCCAATGGGGGGCTTGAATGTTCCTTGTTGTTTTGGAAGGGCACACGCGCCCAATTGAGTTCACCTTTTTTGTTTTTGGTAATAGCATGGCCCAATAGATTTTTTTACAATGTTCTGTTTTTTTATTGTCTGCTGCACAATGCCATGATGGTTTTTCCTTAGCTGCAGTTATCTCGAGGGAGGCAACAAGAAAAAGAAAGAAAAGAAAAGCGAGAAAAAAGCGAGAAAAAAGCAAAGCTAAAAGAAAAAGCAAAGAATTTGTTTTGATCTAGTTAAGCATCACACAGAACCAACATACATATTATCTTTACCACGTTGGGCAATATAGGATATTATTTCGATTTTGCTGTGCCGCCAAAAAAAAAAAAGCCTGACCATTGATGAAAGTATCGACCATCTTTTTTTGAACTTTCCGTCGTCAGTCCGAGAGATCTGGAATGCTCTAGACAGACTTGCCCTGTATGATGCATCTATGTACAGGCCATAACCTTCCGTCCTCTTTTTTTTTGTAACCTTCCTCCATTGACTGTAGATCCTGCTGGCAGGTGTCAATGCCAAAAAAAAGCCTAGGCCTCTCAAAGGGGAATCAATCGTTACGCTTTGATGGAAAAAGTCTTGCTTGTGTGCCCCTTAAAGTTTTTCAATGGTCAAGATAAGCAAATCTCCATTTTCCTTTGTTCTCTCTTCTTTTCTTTTTTCCCCTTGCAAAGCTGCGGCCGGAGTTCTGAATCATACTTTTTGTCTTTTCCCGTGGACTCGGGGGTTGATGGGACCAGGGAAGGGCGAGCCTCATGGCCGCTTCATGGCGGGCTTGTGGTCGGTACTCAGTAGTAAAGTTATAAATACGATTGTTGCACGACATGTGTGATTCAGCCATGTTTTATGTAACCGTACGTGTTGGGGTTGAATGTCATGCGGTTATCAACTGCGTAGGATAGGTATCTGCCATTGCACCTTTCTTATCAGATGGGCCAAAACTTGTAGGCCTTTTCCAGATGGGTATAACTGTTTTTGACAAAACTGTGTGTAGTAGCACAAGGAATTCCATGTACCCATCCCGGAAATGTCAGTATCACTAATACTTGCCAGACCCATGAGGCAGGTACTAAATACGTCATCCAAGTGGCATTGTTGTTACATAGTTCCACCACCAGCAAATTTTGGTGGCACTCGCACCCCGACTCCATTGTTCACAATCCCAGTAGTTACATGGTTAACTCTGTAACATTATTGGGGGGGAGGGGCTGATGGTTTTGTTTGCTCTGTGAATCCAGGATATGTAAGTTGAATGGCAGAATGGCAGAATGGCAAAATTGGGAGGGACGTACTTTATACTGCAGGTCTCGAGCAAGGGCAGTTTCCCAATCGATTCGTTATTGGCCTTGATATCTGTGCGCTAATCCCTGTTGGCTGTGGATGGACGTGCTTGTTCGCGAGCAGAAATTTCATCAGTAGCATGATGCAGGGTTGACATGGATGTTTATGTACCCCAGTAGAGGAGATGGACTAGCCAAGATGTTATATACTCCAATGTGTAGGACGTGAATTTGCCAATGAGTCAATGGCCGTTGGAGAAAGGATGTTCCCGCTCTGTACTCTGTATCTCCTGCTGTAGCAGACTTGAGAGAGTTCCAACGGGCCGCGGGTGAGGCGTGAATCCTCCGGAAGTTTCCTGAAGCCACCGAAATTAACCTTCAACCAGAGGCTAGAGCAAAAAGTCTGGAGCACGGTGGAGAACAATCCCCAACTTCCAGGGATATAGCCCGAACAATAGGAAGCTTGAGCATCACCAACAGGCACATGATAGGTACGGGGATCTTTAAAGCTTCGACCGCTCTGGGTATTATTTTTCTTTTGTTTGCAATGTTTCACCTACTTGAAGGGCTAGACGCCGAATAGAAGCCTCGCTTCCCACAGTAAGGCTGCAACCTGCAGGGGGAGGGAGACAGCTAAAGAAAACATGTCGAAGGAGATATTCTTCGCATGCTAGACACAGCCAGCCTCTCTCCACTGCGCGGTTCCAGGATTGATGCTGCTATTGCTGCTGCTGCGTGACAGAACTAGATCTAATTAATAAGTTTCCACTAACTAGTTGAAACTTTATGGGGCAGAAGCTATATTTACCTTAGTCTATCGATCACCAGGACACGCGCCCAGCAACTTCAAGAGCTAAAAGAGCTGGGTTCCCCTGGATGAGGCTCTGCTCTGCTCTTCTCTTCTCTCTCTGACTTTCGCTTCGTGGTGGCTCTTGTCATTCTTTCTCTCTTGTCTCCTCTTGTTTCTGGCAAATACCGGCTCTAGCACAGTGAGTCAGTCAATAGCAGGGAGTTTTGAAATTGCCTTGGTAAGTGCCAACATGTCTATCATCGAATCTCCACCATTCACGCGTTTCCCTGCGCTCTCTATCCTTCTCTCATTGGCATGTGCTGCGTTTCTCAAGACTGACCTTGGGTATCTAGGCTTGTATTTTTTTCCTGTTTTCTCTAGCTGAAAACCTGGGAGGCATTCGTGTCAGTCTTAAGACTGGAGCAAATCTTTTGCGCGCATCCTGTGTTTCCCCCGTGTGGTCGAGAATATCCCACACGCGCTCCTGGCTGAAAGACTGTGACTGTTGTTTTCTTTCTTTTCAGGTTGTGACTTCTGTGCAATTTTCAGCCTGCTTTGCTCAGTTTCCATCCAATAATGATTATATGTCCTTTTTGCATGTTTCCCAGCTGTAATCTCTGTCCTGCTCCATCATACACATTGTTTAATATGCGCCTGATAGTGCGGTTGTATTTTACCAACAGCTCATGAAAGGGATAGCCCGCTCTGTGTGCTTTGGGACTTCCTTCACTTTGTTGTCAGTTATATGCTGTTGCTGTTTCTCTCTTCTTCATTTCCTTCTCACTTTGCTGCCTTTTGCTACTGCTTGCTGCTTGCTGCCAGATGGAAGTTAATGCCTGTTATCCTCTCTGTTCCTGGATTGTTCCTGCCTCACAGCCAGTAACAAAGCCTCCCTCCTGCCTGCTTTAATCGGTAAATCCCTTGATAGTCTGTCCAGTTTTGAGCTTTAGGGAAGGCAATCTGCGGCTTTTTTAAGTTTTTGCTCTGTTTGTCCCGATTTCTTCATTCACCTTTGCATGAGACACATTTGATATACGATTTTCTTTCCTTCTCACACCTATGTCTTGATGACCACCTGCTTGTTTTATTTTTGATCTCTTCCATCTTCCTTTATCTTCTGATTCCTACGAGATCGAGTCGGAATCGGCCTCCTTGCTTCTGTTTCTGAACTTGCAGTGATTCTACTTTTGCCCAACTACAACGTCCAACTCTGGCCACCGTCGCTGGCTCAGAGTCTTGTCATTTCGATTCGCGTATTCCAGCTCTCTAGAGGCCCGCCATGGTGACCATGTATTCACTTGGGTACAGGATGCTCGCCATCCAGGTTCTACGCGCCTTTCTTCCGCTCGTGACTGCCGGGTACTACTTCGTCGCCGCAACTGTTCGCCGCTTCACTCGAAAGAAGTCGAAAGACCCCAGCGACTTAAAAAGAGGACTAAAACCCGCTGTCAGCTGCATGATCCTTCTTGTCATAGTTACTTATGTGAGGCCCGCCTTCGTTCCCTTTTTTCTTGGGTTTCACTTTTTTGCTAGAGGCTGCTGGTGGAGATATTAATGAAAACTTTGCTGAAATGATACTAATGCCCTTATTTTGCTTGACTACAGCTCACCGAGGCGCTACCCCTGATATCTGCTACCCTTTCTTCCAATAAGCCTTCCCCTCCGCAAAACACGGTTGTGAGTATATACCACGTTTTTGCTGCCTTAATGATCCTATATTAACTTTCAATTTATCAGATCTTCACCTTGTCGTCTACGCTATTCTGGTTCGCTACTCTGCTAGGACACCTCGACTCCCAGCTACCACCGGCCTATCCATTTATTGGTTCCTGGCTCATTTACCTAGTTGCTGAGCTCGTTCTGTTTTCGCTTGCCCTCGGGGTCAGTCAATCTGATGGGAGTCTGTTCTCGACCGTTCTTCCTATGGGCCGCCTTATTCTATTTTCCGCTCTTATCTCTACGGTGTTGGCATATAAGCATCTCCCAGAGAGAACGCCCAAGCGGGATGAGGAGAACACACCACTGTTAGATGAGAACGCATCCTCCAACGGTTTGAACGATACTCAAACGACCGCAAATGGAACTACTTACGGATCTTGCTCCCCAGGGGATAGCAAATCCTCGACCAAGGCGCCGGATTCTACTACAGAACAGGATAAAACTACGGAGGGAAAGGAGATAACTATGGAAGTCATCGTGAAGGATTTTAAGGTAACCAATTTTCCCCGGCAGGCCCTCTCTACGTATTGGTATTTCCTTGTTCAAGCTAACCTTACAGATGCTGGCGCCGTTTTTCTGGCCCTCGAGGAAACCGCATCTGCAACTGCTCTACGTAGCAGTATCTATCCTCTTGTTGGTGGAGCGGGTCTTGAATATTGTTGTGCCTCTCCAAATAGGACAGATAACCAACCTGCTCAGCCAAGGCAACGGTACGTTCACCTTTCCCATCCGTCCCCTTCGTGCCTCGTATTTCTTATCCTTTTTCATACATACCTAATGATACAATAGGAGTTGTTCCTTGGAAGGAGATTTCAGTATACATCGGGCTTAGGATACTTAGCTCCGGTGGCGTAGTTTCGGTGATTAGGAGATGGCTGTGGACACCTCTGGAGGACTACACCTATTACGCCATTGTCACAGCTGCATTCAACAAAATCATGAACCTTTCATGTGACTTTCATGACAGCAAAGAGTCGGGAAAGCTATGGCATGCCGTACGGCGTGGCCATTCCATCAAGGATATGGTGAACAAAATCTGCTTCACCCTTGTACCGATGGTAGCAGATCTTGTGCTGGCTATCAGTGTTCTTTACTATATGTTCGACGCTTACGTGGCTCTAGTCCTAGCGACTGTGGGGGTTATGTTTATGTGGTCCACAGGCAAAATCATAGCCAAGCAGAAGGTCAAACGAAGGGAACTGATTGACAACATTGGCACGGAGCATAGTCGACTATGTGAATCGACAGAGAATTGGCCAACAGTTTCGCACTTTAATCGCGTACCACACGAACAGGATCGCTATTCTGCTAGCGTCAGGGATTATTTGACGTCTCATCGCGGGTACAGGCTTTGGAGTTACCTAGAGAATACAATTCAGAATGTGGTGCTAATGGCAGGCTTGTTGACGACTTGTTTTATGGTTGCTTATCATGTTGCCAAAGGGGATAAGGAAGTCGGAAGTTTTGTCATGCTTATTAGTTACTGGGGTCAGTTGTCAGGACCGCTTCAAACCCTTGTGAATGGGTTTGGAGACGCCGCAATGGATTTGATCGATGTGGAGGATTTTCTGACGCTTCTTCGACGAGAGCCAACTGTCAGGGATTGCATTGGCGCACGGTCTCTCACTCTGGATGATTGTGATGTCGAATTTGAAAACGTGGGATTTTCATACGACGGCAAGAGGAGAATCCTGGAGGATGTCAATTTCCGTGCCAAATCTGGGGAAACAATTGCCATTGTTGGGCAAACGGGAGGAGGCAAGTCGACATTATTGAAGCTACTTTTCCGCTTCTATGATCCAACGCATGGTGTTGTGAAGATTGGCGGGCAAGATATTTCAAAGGTTACCCTCGAGAGTCTACGGGAACAAATGGGGGTCGTCCCACAAGATCCAACGCTCTTCCATGACACCATAATGAATAATATCCGGTACGCGAAACTTGACGCTACTGACGAAGAGATAATGGAAGCTTGTAAAGCTGTGGCCCTGCATGAGCGGTTCCTTAGCTTCGCTGATGGGTACAATACGAAGGTTGGGGAACGTGGTATGAAGTTGTCAGGGGGTGAGCTACAGCGTGTTGCCATCGCCAGGGCAATCATCAAAAATCCAAATATTGTACTTCTGGATGAGGCGACCAGCAGCGTAGACAGTGAGACAGAAGCCCAGGTCCAGGCGAGTTTGAAACATCTCACTACGAGGCGCACAACGTTTGTTATAGCGTAAGGGTCCCCCTCTTCCTCGTGATAGTCTTAGTAACCACTGGTTAACAGCACTAAATCATAGGCATCGTCTCTCCACTATCGTCAATGCGGACCGAATCATGGTCGTTAAGGAGGGTCAAATCGTGGAAACGGGAACGCATGCTGAGCTGTTGGAGAAAAAGGGCCAGTATCACCGCCTATGGTCGCTCCAAGGAGCAATGGGTGGTGCTGCTGTTCTGCCTTCACAGGAGACCGGCAATCTATTCGACGATCTAGATCATGATATCTTCGGGGATGAAAACTCATGTCATGACAGCTCGTCCAGCGAAGACCCATCCAAGCAGGTCTCCAAACTGAAGACCAAGCTATCAGTTAATACCCAGCTATCAACTCAGACGGTACGCCATGATGATGCTACGAAGAGCAACGCCACCTGTCAGAAGAAATGGAAGCCAGATGCGCCCGAGTTCGTTCCTCGTGCATGTCCGCCTATGAATGTTGGCTTTAGGCCACCTTTGACACCAGCTAGGACGAATAGTGACGTGTCCATGAGTAAGGGGCTCGCGGGAGATGGACCGAAGAATTACGCGAGCGTCACTGGAGTAGAATCTGGACGTAAAGCACAGGCGTTAGGAGACACGAAGGAGAATGTGTCGTTCCATACGAACCAATCTTTCTATTTGGATGACAGATCGCCTACTCATTCAAGACCTGCAGACGGATTTCACAACGGAGAACAATCGAATTCGACGGAGAAACCTACGCCTGAGTGCGTTACACCTCCCTATCTAATTGAATGCTGTGATTCCCAAGACTTGGAGGATGTAAGCGATGACGGAGCCGACAAATCTTCTGCTAGTATGGAGCCAGCGATTCACAGCAACAACCGCCAAGGCCATGCTCCTTGTCGAAAAATGACCATGAGCGAACCGGCATCATTTGGGGCTGAGTCTGAGGCGACTATTAACGAGGCTATAGAGCCCTCATCTACGCCTTCGGGGGCATCTCAACGAACAGGCCGTTCGAAACAAGGTCCAAGTACCGCGAATCAGCGCCGTCGTCGACGCAACTACAAGTGGAAACATGAGAATGCGAGAAGAACTGAAGGCATTTCGGGTACTGATAGAACTGGATAGCGTGTGGTAGTGCCTGCTCCTAGAGCTTTGAGCTCCGGTTTTGATTATCCCTGATAGTCCACGCTCCAGAGGTCCTTTGGCGGTCGTGTACAACTGCTAGCTAGATCTAACGAAATACGTATGATCCCTTTCTACGGCAAGACCATCACGAAACCTTGGGAGTATTGGTGAGGTGGAAATGTGACAACGTTGGTGATAGCCTGTCCCTTTTTGCTCCAATATTACGAATGTATACTTTTACCCGACCTCTGTTGTGTATTGGCTCTGCTTTCTTGCTTTGGGTGCTGGAGGATAAATGATAGTAGGATGACGTTGAACACCAGATCCCATTAGCTAGATATTGGCTACAGAGTACAATCCAAGACAAATAATTGAAGGTCCACCAAGTTACCATTTTAGTTATTGTAGTTTAAAATGGCCTATTCTTCGTAACTTGAAAATCCAGAAGTAAAAAAAGAAATCCAAAAGAAAATCATCCAAACCTCTGCTTCGCCAATGCATGCAAAGCACTCATCGTCTCTTCCTCCTTGCGCCGATAGATCCTCAGCTTCTCTTCCCGCTCCGCTGCCCTCGTGCGTAACATTTCCTCCTTCCTCAACTCCCGCTCATTCTTCTTACGCACATCCTTCTCCTTTGCCCGCTTCAAAGCCTGCAAATCATCCTCCCCGCCTTCCCCTCCACCCATAAGCTCTGAATCTGCCATCACCACCTCGCCATCACCACCGCCGCCGCCCCCCGCACCTTCCGCAAACGCGCGATTCGCCGCCGCTGTCTCACGTCTCTTCTCCAACTGTCTCTCCCTCGTACCCGGTTCGGCTCGGGGGGCAATTTCATCCTCGATTTCGCGCATGCGAGACTTGTGTGTTGCTAGTGTTTGTTTGTATGCGGATCGCTGGGCGGAGCGAGCGGAGATGGAGGCCTCGTGTTGGGATTCGTGGTGGAGTTGGAGGTCGTGGGTTGTGGGGATTGTGGGGCCGGATCTTTCGGTACGGGAGCGGGAGGAGGAAAGCGTTTGTTGGTGGTGGGGAATCATGGTGGAGGGGAGTTGGGGACCGTGGAGGTCTTCGTCTAGGGAGGAGTTGTTGTTGTTGTTGTTGTCGGGCGCGGAGCTGTTTGAGATGTCGCTGGACACGCTGCGCTCACGGGATGTCCGCGCCGAGTCTTCGCGGCCAGGTGTTGCCGCGCTTGCGTGCGAGTCATATGTGGGAGAGTCGCGGGAGGCTCTTTCGCCAGTTGTTGTTGTGTAGGTGTCCGTCCGGCTCTTCTCTAGAGTGCTCGGATCATACCAGCCTTCGGCGAGTTCTCCACGGTTCCTCAGATATGTTAGCCTTGGGGATCATCATCATCTCTCTCTCTCTCTCTCTCTCTCTCTGCCAGTACAACTAATGTAATTGCAGCGTCCTTTTTAAAAACTTTTAGGCGATCCTTACCATTTCCCCACAAAACTCTTCCACCGACCTCTAACCTCCCGCTCATCCAAATCCGCAATATCAAGGCCCTTCTGGATATCGAGATATAATCCGAACATGGGTTCGTAGCGCGCTATATCGCGCTTTGATAGTGGCATTGCGTCGAAGGGGAGGGTGATGGGTGGTGGTGGTGCCACGGCGGCGACTGGTTCGCGCGGTCTACTGCGCCGCTGGTGGGGTTTGCTGCGTCGCTCGGGGGAGTGGGAACGTGAGCGCGAGGGTGCGTGTCGGTCATGGCGACGGCTGTGGTGGTGGTGATGGTGATGGCGGTGGGAGGCGGAGCCAGAGTGTGATGGGGATCGGGATCGATAGGGTTTTGAAGGCTTGGGGCTGGATAAATCCATGGTTTGGGTTGTATGATATACGGTGCGCAGATTGAGATGAACTAGGATGATCTGGTTGTTTCTATATCATTGAGGTGTTGAAGCTGTGATGTTGGAGGATGAGAGAGAGAGAATGTCGGGAGAGTTCAGAATGGCTTGGCGGAATGACGGAGGGATTGGTGCCAAGACTTTATATCGGCCCTTTACGGATTATGTAATCACGAGCTGGCCTTCTATTGAGAAAGTAGAAACGGTGGTATTGAAAAGGCTGAGCGACTTATTCCTTAATACAAGATCCAAAAAAAGAAAAAGCCGTAGGAAATATATATTAGACACGTAGAAAAAGAAGAAGAAGAAAAAGAACGGAAAAAGAGGTCCGATTCACGCCTTAAAACCCTTCATTCAAACTAGCTTGCGGATGGCTGATTTTCTGTGGATGCGCTGGAGCCTGTGTTCTCGCTCGGCGACGAGACAGTGGCATGCTTGGACTTGTTGGCCGCTGCCATTTGCCATGCAGGGATCGCTGCGGGCTTGCCGAGCTGAGAGAATGGGCTTGAGGAGGTAGGGGCTGGTGCGGGAGCTGCTGGCTGTGAAGCTGGCAACCCTGCGGTGGTGGAAGTGGGCGGAGCGGGCTGTGATACCGACGGTGCTCCATTAACAGCAGGGCGGGTTTCTGCGGGTCCGCTGCTAACACCGGGGCCGGCGGACATGGTACGTGGGATTGGAGGAGTAGTGGAAGGAGAAGCAGAAGCACCAGCGCTGGCACTCAGGCGGTTGCCAAGAAGAACCTTTAGACTCTTCAGCTCAGTACCAAGCTCCCTGAGTCTCCTATCATTTCCTTCCTTTGCTCCATCGATGGCCTTGGGAATGCTGTCCTTTAGGCCGCGCACTTCCTCGCTGATACGTCTCGTTTCGTCATCTCGTCGGCGAGAAGAGGATTTTAGTTCAGATACCACGTCCTCCACCTCTCTGAGCGCTGCGTCGAGTCGCTCTGTTCGCGCCTCTTCAGCGGACTTCAAGGCGGCAGTGTCGGTAGAAAGTTGATCGAGGAGTGCGAATGCTCGGGAGAACTGCTCGTCGATGCTTTCCTTGTCTTGTTGGAGCTGGGGAGGAGTAGGGGGTGCGATTAATGGTGTAATGTAACGCTGTTCGTGGGGATTTCAGTTAGAGATGCCATATTGGACTCAATGTAGACCAGAGAGTCATACCTTAGTAACAAAGTATAAACCATATCCCACACCACCCATCACCGTAGCCATGATGAACCAATCGCGCCAGTCACGCCTCGGTAACCTAAGGAGAGGCCCGTTAGTATGTATGTTCCACAGTGAGATAATTAAGAGGCAGTCAGACTCACTCAGGCGGAGGTTGTGTAGCTTGCCATTGTCCTCCATATCCATATGCTTGGTTTGGAGGAGGTTGTGGTCGGTAAGTCGGTTGTTGATTGTATCCCGCATTCTGAGGGGGACTCTGAGTGACAGCAGACGACGACTCGTCACCAGCACCGGCCCGCGCAAGCGCGATCTCAATTTCTTCTTGCGTTAGGTTTTTGGATTGGAGGAAAGAGAGCTTCTTGTCATGAGGCGCTGATGCCACGGATGGATCTTGTAGGACTGCACGGTTGAGAAAGATTGCTGGTTAGCTTTTTTTTCACCAACGAACGGGAAAGCGGGCGACGATATGTACATACAGGTGACCTAGAAAACCATTAGTTAGCAAAGCGGAACATGATATTAAGATATGGCAAGGACAGTTTCACGTACGGCAGAGGAGATGAGGTCCTCGCGCGCCATCTTGATATTAGGCGGCCCCTTGGGCCAGGGAGCTTGGATGGCGTGAACCGACGAAATAGACCGTAAAGCTGAGGTGGCAGCTCAATAAACGTTCAAGGAATGACTTAATCCATCCCTATCCATGAAACGATGGAGTTATGATGAAGCAGAGGTCGAGATGGATGTCTTCCGGCGTCTTTCTGCAGCCACAGGGGAGCCGCATGCCGAGATTCGAAAAGCCGAGGCTGGAGCAGCAGGTAGACTCCCCACAGTCTCGTGATCATCAGAAACGGAGCATATGTTTCTCCGGGATTATGTAATGACATGCCAAGGCTTTTGGTTTGTTTACAATCGATAAGCCTGGATTGCCCAAAACGGCAAGATGATGATGATTATTTCCATGTTGTGATGCGCTGAAACGGCGACGACTGGCTTCCCGAGATATTCAATCGTGGATATAGCTCCTTTCTGCACTGCTAGAAGTTCCTCTTTCTTGTAGCAGAGTCCTGACGCATAACATTCGTACATCATCTCTCTTCCTGTTGCCAGCACGAGCAGCCTTTGAACGTCCAACATGGACAGGGACGGGTTCAGCGTCCGCCGCCCCCGAGAGGTAATATTTCTTCTCTATATGCGCTGTTAATAGCGTGTTCCTAATGCATTCTTATTTTTTGAGCAGACTCTAGGCAGCGTCCAAAACTACACGTCTATCCCTCAACCGTCGTCCGCGCTCAAACGTTCCAGCACGATCGCAAGCCTTTCCAATCCTCCCTTCAATGGGCGCGCAAGCTCTGCTGGCCTCGGGCGGCCTCAGCAGCCGGTCTTCCATCGCGCCTCAAATTTCGGAGCTGATGGCGGCCTATCAAGCGTGCGCCGCTCAGTATCTACAAACCTCCTTAGCAGTGTAGGCCGTCCCAGTTTCGCCCCTGGCTCCGCCCCGCAGCTGCCGCTGCAGCGCAGGAGCAGTCTCTTTTCATCTTCGCGACCATCTGGTGTAGGCCCGATCACGCAACATTCCTTCTTCGCCCAAGCTGCTGCCCCAGCTGGCGTCCCCAGGGATCCGCGACCATTGAGAGATCGAGGGTTTCAAGCACGAATTAGCCAGGAGCTACTAGAGTACCTTACACACAACAATTTCGAGTTAGAGATGAAGCATTCTTTGACCCAGAATACCCTCAAGTCGCCAACACAGAAGGACTTCAACTATGTTTTTCAGTGGCTTTATCGACGGATAGATCCTGGGTATAAATTTCAAAAGGG
Organism: Polytolypa hystricis UAMH7299; assembly: GCA_002573605.1. Taxonomy (NCBI): domain Eukaryota; kingdom Fungi; phylum Ascomycota; class Eurotiomycetes; order Onygenales; genus Polytolypa; species Polytolypa hystricis. Next base: position 98,689 of record PDNA01000025.1, on the reverse strand, counting down.
CATTGAGGCGGAAGTCCCCCCGATCTTGAAACTCCTGCGATATCCCTATGAGAGAAGCATTACAAAGTCACAGATTTCCGCGGTTGGAGGGCAGAATTGGTCAACATTTCTTGGTTTGCTTCATTGGATGATGCAATTGGCTCAGATGCTGGATAGATACTACCTAGGCCAATACGACGATGCGTGCGCGGAGGCCGGTGTCGATGTTAGTGGCGATCGAATCATATTTCGATTTCTGACGAGCGCCTATCATGACTGGCTGCAGGGTGGGGAAGAAGATGACGAAGAGCAGCGTCTTCAGCCCCATGTTGAAGTGATGGCCGCTGAGTTCGAGCGTGGGAATGAGAAATACATGCAGGAAATGCGGACATTGGAGGAGGAGAATCGGAACCTACGGGCTCAACTTGGGGAGATGGAGAAGAGCGCGCCCGACGTCCATATGGCGAAGCTAAACGAGCACCACAAGATGATGGTGGGCGATGAACAGAAGTTTGAGGACTATAACCAAAATGTCCAAGGGAAAATCGCCAAATATGAAACTAGGTTGGGCCTTCTGGATGAGGAGATTACGAAATCAGAAGCAGAGTTTGAAAAGGCAGATGAGGAGCGACAGAATCTACAAATGAGCGTTGACAAGCAGGGCATCTCGATCCAGGATATTGATCGCATGAATACGGAACGAGAACGATTGCAGAAAAGCATGGAGGATGTTGTTATAAAACTGGAGGAGGCACATGCCAGGGTTATGGAGAAGGAAATTGAGGCCAACATGCGGCTAGAGGACTTGGAGCAGCTTGTGAAAACATACAATTCCCTTGGTTACCAAACTGGTCTTATCCCAGCTTCCGCGGTGAACGCAAAGGGCCAGGAGTATGAGCTGCAACTGAATATCAACGACACTCCGCTTGGGGCTTCCCAAGGCCGCGGTTCGCCGGAAGGGGATCGCCTTTTGGCAGACGCCTTCACCGGATACCATCCAGCGAATCTATTGAATTTGGATCTCCGGGGACTTGTTCGCAGCAACTTCACAGCCCTGCGAAAGGAAATCAACGAGCGGCGTAAGCGCGCCATTGACGACGATATGAACCACCGGGACTTGCTAGACAATATCAAAGAGGCTATGGATGAAAAGAAAAGCGAAGTCCAGGCCCTTGAGCACAAGCGACTTGCGGTCGAGGAGGAATTCGAAAAGACAAAGGAGATCACGACGACGCAGAAGCTAGCCTCGGATGCTCAGATCGAGAAGATGGAGAAGGAACTGGCAAAGATGCGCGCGGGCCTGGCGGAGAGTGTCCAATTGATGGAGCAGCGCGAGATGAACACGAATATTGAGCATGAGCAATTGGTCCTTCGCGCAAATGCCCTCCGTGAAGAGCTGCATACGGGCATTGAGACCATGCTTAACGATGTTATCAGATTCAAAGTCCATGTCCAGAAGGGACTGGAGGATTATGAGAATTTCATCGTGGATGAGGTTGAGCAGGAGTTGGGGAGTGATCTTGAAGCTGAACAACAAGAGTCTCCTCCCCCTGACGAAGTGTAATGAGCGGAGAAGGTTGTTTATTTTGAATTATTTATTATATACTTTCGTCTTGCATTCCCATTTTTGTTTTCCAGCCTTTGGTGTCAATGGTATTAATGAAGTATGATAAGGTCTTGGATGGATTCATGGGTTGGCTTTTTCGCAAATGGAGTATTATTTCTCCTTGGGCTTGTGAAATGCTTTCTGGCTGATTATGATGACGATTGGAGCAAAGTGTTTTAATTCTTTATTTAATCGCATGGCGATTTCGCATTCAAAAATGATGTCTTTCTTTCTATCAAGCATAGACTTAATTATGCAAACAAGCTGGTTGGAAACAAGGAATAGGTTCTTCAGCTCCCGAGTACCATGCGCCAAAGGTCTAAAGAATCTATTGAAGGCGGACTACTCCAATTTAATCCAAACTGCGTCCCTTTGGTTTCTATCCTGAAAGTAATCTGTCTGTCTGTCTGGATGTTTGTATGCTCCTGGAAATTGATGCTGACTAAACACCTGCTACTATTGGTTTTGCTGCAGCTTTTTTATTTTTCGCCGACACACTCGTCTCCATCGAAGAGATGCAGTTGTAGTTGTTGCCGCTGCTATCAAACCCAAGCTATGCGTACGCCTTTCCTATTTTCATGACCGCCTTTACGCTCGAGGGAATTAGACATTCGATCAGTTCCGGAACGGAGATGTCAACAGTCCGCCATTTTGCACCGCAGTACCTCCCTCCACGCTGACCATCGCTGGCGCCGACCTCTCCGCATCGTGTCATGCGAAAGTGCTTGCGCCAGGGCCGCGTAAACATTATAGGCCGTAAACCGGGCTCTATCCGGTACATAACGAGCAGCAGCCGCCTCAAACCCAAGCCCAGCATCCCCGCCAAACGCGAATGTACCCCCTCGGTTCTGAAAATCCGCAAACCCTTTTCGCGGTCACGCTCACACCGGGACGATGACCCGCAATCATGGATTGGTCTTTTGGACCAATATCTTCCGCTAAAGTTGCGGCAGACTACTGCCCAACTGGGGCGTGAAGAAGGACAGTGTGATGCCCTGCGAGGGCTCCTCGCAAAGTCGAGGAAGGAAACTGGTGTCGACCTCTTGACCTACATTGGCATCAAACATGCCCGATGGCCCGCTGTTTACGCGGCTATTAACAGAATACTCGATGAGGCCGAAACACTCAAACCGGCGGTGAGGCGACGACGACTGCCTTCAAGTTTTGAATGGGGAGAAGTAGGCACGATGGAAGAAGTTGCAGAGCATTATCCGCTCTCGCGCCACAAAAATAACCCCATCAGCTGTCGCGACCCAAGCCGCCCGTCGCTAGACGATTTTGATATGTTCGCTCAGGAATCCGCAATGCATAATCAGATGGGTGACGGGCGACTGCTCAACAAGGGGATGGAAATCCTATGGCCAACATTGGGTAGTCTTGTGCTCGAAGCGGCGGACCTGCCTGCTGCAGAATCTCAAGTCGCGATGTCATACTTCTACCGTACCCTTGCCCGATTGCACCACATGGACTTTATCCCGCATACAGTCTACGAGAACATCCTCCCACAAGATCCCTATACAATGGGCAGGCCTCCTGCTATGCATCTATTGTCATCCAGGATCATGCATGTTCTCACAGACGCTGTTTGGTCAGCTGATCAAGCCGATGCGGTTGCAGAGGCTATTGCAGCGGGCGAAGATCCTCCCGTAACAAGATTTAAGATGAGAACTCGTCAGCTAGCGCCTGAAGTCTGGATGGAATTTGTCCTATGGTGTTGTGTCGAAGGAGGTTATGCCAGCGAAGGTGTCTGGATCCTTGAACAGCTGCGCAAGCGTCAGAATAAATGGTCTATCAAGTATTGGGATAACGTATTTCCTAAAGGGGGACAGATTGATGCTTCCAGGATCGATGGGTGCGAGACGTGGGCTCTGTGCGAGGTAAAATCAAAAGAGCCGATGCAGAGATCACCAGATCCGTTTCTAGGGATGGGCAAACGTATCATCAGCAGCGAGGTTGTCGTTGCACTCATGGATGGACTGTTCAATAACATCTCAACCGTCGTGGGCACTCGAGGAGATGCGCCGTCGAACATCTCGAATTACGTCCGGATGGTTAGCTCTTTGTTACAAGAAAACCAGTTCACCTTGAGCCCGGGTGACTTCAACTCTCTCGTCGTGCGCATGGTTGAGACTGGAGCGGTTGTCCCTGAGGCAACACCCCGCATACCTAAAGAGTTCCTGGAAAACGCCCCTCGGATATGGCCAAGGCTACCAAAGGCCTTTTCTTCGATAAGCCCGTTACGAATTTTATACAACAATTCAGCATTTCTACCAGGCTTCTATCAGTATCTCTTAAATATATTCGCTTCCAAAGGCCATATTTTAGAGGCTATAGATACCTTCTACAAGCTTTTTCCCGCGATCAAAGACGCAACAGATACCCCTCTCCTATCCCAATCTATTACCACAGCTGAAGGCCAGTCGTCTATAGAGCTCATCAGCGAGAAGGATATTGATCAGCCATCCATCCCGCTCTCCACTCTGACGCTCAGGATTTTACTTGATGCTGCCACGAATGCCGGAGAACATCGCTTCGCCAACAAGCTATTTTCCTCAGAAGGACCGAATGGCCCGCTCATCCCAGCTAGTTCTCAAGGAGACGCGCTGCTTATCCCAGCCATACTTCGCCATATGACAGCGACGGACCCCAACCAGCTGGCAATAAAGATATCCGACATAGGCGATGGTTCTCATTTCTCGGTAACAGTCATCAAGGAATTAATCAGCCACTCAATCGAGTATCGCGAGTTTGAAGTCACGCGAAAATTACTGGGTGTCGTTCAGAAGCCCAAGACAGGGCAGTGGGGTGTTAGGCATGTCACCCACCTCGCGGCTGTCATATTAGAGCTTGAAGGGCCCATAAATCCCGACAAAATGGCCAGCGATACGAGCTCTGCCGACGAACAAGCCCGCCTCGGGTCACTCGAGCAAGCCACCCAGCTCATGGTCGATATCCTCAACGGCGATTTTGACAGGAAACCAGACTACTCTCGACGACTTCACCACATCAACTACTCCTCCGCAACCCTCCACAAGCTCGCCAAAATGTTCCGATCCATCCCCAGCGCCCTTTCCGATGCTGTCTCCGAGGTCCCTCTCCTCCAAACAGATCCGCCACGGGGATACGTGCGTGAAATCCCCGGTTACGCATTTAACCGGTTTATGTCCGCCGTTGTAGAAACGCGCGGCAGCATCACAGGCAAACGGCTCTGGGAGAACTGGTGCACGATGCCCATACCCACCACTGGCGCAAAGCAAATTCGTGGTGACAATTATAATAACAATAACAACAATAACACCCCGATACCCCGATACCGCGGCCACATACACCTCCAACTCCCTCACCACACGTTCGACGGCGCCAGCAAAACCAAAAACATTGGCAAAGTCGCCGCCGCGGATCTCACGACTCTGCGCATCATCATGCGCGCTGCATATAACGATCTCAACGGTTTGAAACATGGGCGCGAGCCTGTGTCGCGTGGTATGAGACCTGATAGGGTTCAACATGTCATTAATTGGTGCCAGTTCAGGTTTAGGGATTTTGGGCTTAGGAGCGAGGATATTGAGATTGAGAGGCAGGATTGTTTAAGGCGCGTGAGGGAGAGAAATAATGCCACTACTACTGCCACGACGATACCCACGGCAGCAACGGCGACGGTAGCCACTGTAGCGACGGCAGAAAAGGGGGAGGAGGAGATTGGAGTGCTGAAGGAGAAGGAAGAAAGGGTTGGGGAAAAATAGATTGATGGACGAGCAGTGAACGTACCGTTACGTCCTGATAACTTATTTTTACTGACAAAAAAAGCTCTCCCTCTCTCTCTCTCGCTTGAAATATTCGGCGAAAGAAAAATGATATATCCCCCCTTTTGCACCACCATCACCACCATTTTCTCGATCCGCTACATATATCCCCCATGTACAGCACAATACATTTCTTCGCACAACATCCTTTCTTTCTTTCCTCTTTACTTCAGCTTCTTTTTTTCCCATCTTTTCTTGGATTGTGGAGCCGTTTATTGGTCTTGCGTGCATACACATACCTATCTATCTACGGATAGAGTGGGGCGGCTTTTTTTTTTTTTTTTGCAACTAAAATCAGGGGGCTGTGGGCTTCTTTTAAAATTTCTGTATTATTATATGCATATATATCATATCATCCCTATATTTTTGTTTTTTCCTAGTCCTGGGATCTATCTATCTAGCTAGCTAGGGTTTTGAATATATACCAGTAATAAATAGAATTTATCAAGTCTCTCAGGAGCCGCAGAGTTTTTCTAACGTAAAAATGCATTATCCGCCCTGGAGCATACATAAAATCTAGTTGAGAATGATATAGGGAAAGCAGTCGATACCAAAAAAGATTATCCAGCGCAAAATAGTTTCAATTCATGAATAAATGGGTTTCAAAAAAACTAGTCTATGCGCCCTTTCTGTGTAGATAGCACATAGAGCCGCGCAATAGCAAAAGTAAAAAAAAAAGGGCCATAAAAAATACTAAAAGCACACACATCCCCTCGATTACCCCCTCCCCCCTTATATCAAACACAAGAACAACAACATGGAACAAACATCAAAAGAAAAAAACGACAATCCCGAAAGAAAGCAAGAAGAAAAAGCGAAGTCAAAATGGCATAAATCAAGCAAGGGGAAAAGAGAAAAAAGTGTGAGCATTATTTCCCAAAGCCAATCCCACTATCCAACAAGCTGCTCGACGCGACAAAGCTAAATCCACCAAATGGATCATCATTGAGCATGCTAAAAGATCCGCGGGATGCGTGACGATGATGATGACCAGATATGCCGCCCTTCAGGTGAATATCCTTGGCACCAATATCATCATCAGGGAAACCTGGTTTCGCAGACACAACTGGACTGAGCGGCAAGGTGGTGAAGTCAGTAGAGAAATTCTCCGCTAGCGCGGGGTCAGTGATCAAAGGCTTGATTGGCGCTTCGAGCTCGCGCGCCTCCAGAGCTTTCCAGTCAATCTTGCGGAAGAAGCGGTGTTTTTTGATGGTCTGCATGTCCTTTGGCATGTGGTACCCTAGTCGCTTGTGAGGGTCCTTGCGAAGCAAACGGGTAAGCAAGTCCTTGGCATCTGGGCTGAGGAAATATGGCATCGTGAGCTTCTGCTTGACGATCCGCTCCTGGATTTTGGCGTGGTTGTTGCCTTTGAAAGGGGGAGATCCGGTTAAAAGATCGAAACCTAGCGCTCCGAGAGACCACCAGTCACAGGCTCTACCGTATGATTTGCCCTGGACGACCTCGGGAGCCATATACTCGACTGTGCCCAGGGATGAATTACATCGGTCTTGGTCATCAGCGGCGACCTTGCTAAGCCCGAAATCCGTCAGGAGCAGGTGTCCGTCAGAATCCAAGAGGCAGTTCTCCGGCTTCAAGTCACGATAGATGACGCCAACATTGTGGTGGAGATGTTCCAGTGCAAGCACCAGTTCTGCCATATAGAACGACGCAACCTCTTCAGTGAACATACGTTCCATTGCTAAATGGGTAAACAGCTCGCCACCTTGCGCATATTCGAGGATCAAGTACAGCTTCTCATGGTCCTGGAATGCGTAAAAGAGCTTCACAACAAATGGGTGCCGGCTAATACTTTCCAGAATTGCCCGTTCAGTCTTGGTTTGCTCTACCAGCTTCTTATGGACAGTAAGAGAAGCCTTGCGGAACTGCTTCTGAGCGTAAAGAGCACCTGTAACGTGATGTTTGACCAGGAAAACAGTCCCGTATGTGCCCGTGCCGAGGCAGGTGAGTGGTTCGAAGTCAGTTGCGGACATCTTCCGGCAGACTTTGCTTTTCATTTCGGCAAGGGACACCGAAGAGTCGCTTCTCATGTCTTCAGCATCAGGGTTTACGAAGTCGTGCTCAAGAGGAATCTCGTAGCTTGTGGTCAGCTCCGTGTCGTCGGTGTCCGAAGCTCCACTAGTGCAGCTGGGGGATTCGAACCCCAGTTTGCTCGCTCGAGTGGATCGGCCACCCGATATGTTAAGGGCGTCCAGCTGGCATTTCAAAGCCCCAACCCCACTATGCGAAGACGATGGTCGAAGGCTAGGACTACCCCCATCACCGAGGGGTTGTAGCCAAGGAGTTCGCGAACCGGAGCCCGGGTTGGGCCGTTCAAATTCATCCTGGCCAGGAGAGACGGGGTTGAAACCACGAACGGTCATGATTCCTGGACGGTTGTTTTCGTCAGCGCCATTTTTATACTTATGCTGAGCCCCTGATTCACCAATTGTTGCATCTTCTTTGGTGGTATTTCCGGGTTCAACTATACCATTCTTGACGCCATTTGGAGAAACACGGTCCTTCCGCGTCGGACTCACTTGAGGGTGTCCATGCCGGATCCCGGCCGCAGGCTTCTCTGATGCAGAGGCTCTATTGCCCGCGTAATGGACACCTTCCATTGCACTACCCTCATCGAACTCAGTCCCTTGTGGCGCAAAGACATCCGAAACAGTAAATTCCTCCTGGGCAAGCCATGCTGCCGATTTCGCTTTATTGACAACTGAATGGGTCAAAGGTATGATGTCATGTTCAACGGTGCGGTGCTGTGAGCTCGAGGTATACATCCCTTGCGTCAGGGTATGATATCCGACTCGTAAAAAAAAGGATGGGTTCGTTGTCCTGTTCAGCAGGCTCGAATCCACGGGTTGGAATGATTTGTGTGTATTAGACCTCCGCTTCCTTCCTAGGATCTGGACCGGGCAACAATGAGCACAACCATTCAAAGCAGCTACAAAGAATGGCACAACGAACACACAACAAGCACAACCCGTACCTCTAGTTATTCGTAATTTGGCTCAAATGTAAACACAGGCCTATTCTTGTCTGGCCTCGGACCCAGATTACCGTCCGCCCTTATTCAGGACGGACCAAGCACCGGTACCCAAACCACCTTGCCAGAAGCTGGCCCAAACACAGTGGCGGGGCTGGTGACCGCGGGGATCGGTGACAGCAGGTTGAATCCAGCAGCACGGGATGCAGAGACGTGGCAAGAGCAGCAGCGGCCGCTGATAGAAACAGGAATGAAAGATGGAACTGAGGGAGATTCGCGGAAGCACATGGAAAATACGATCGACTCGGGTGATGTGAATTTTCGATTTCGTTTCAAATTTTTATTTTTTTATCTGGGCTGATCAAACGAACAGTGGGATTGATTTTCGACAAGCTGGCGTTGTGGGGGACGAAGAGGGCTTTTTGTTAGATGAACAGCGGGAAGCTCAGTTTGACGTCGAATTCAAGAGCAAGATTTGCCCAAAGAGGAAACTCCATCGTCCGGATCGGGCGCATGTATTAATCCTACACTGCTGATTGGCTGGTTGCGGCGGGGGCTAATATATTTTGGGCTAGTGTCAAACACCAATCGCGCTAAGATAGGCGGAAGTCACGTGGCTGCGGCTATCAAAGGCATCTGTGAAGATGGGTCGATATTCCATCTTATATGCATTGTTGGAGTGTACATAGGTCATAACATTGTTCGCTGTAGGTAGTAGTAAGAATTTCCTCATATTGAACACCGATTAGTCGCCCCTGTCCAGCTATTACATCCATTGATCAAGAAACAAAGGCCTCCCTAGGTCTAGTTATCTCAATTCCCGAATATTCCACCTGCGCCATCGCACTAGGCTTCCAGACGGAGATTGTGATCGTGCTAAAGTCAAGCTTGCTCGCAGCTATTCTGCCAATGTGTATCGCCAATGCTTCGACCGTGAGGAAAGAAGACGCTTCTATACCCTACAACATGTGCAAAATAGCCAGTTAGCACGAACCAGATATCAAACTGGCCTTTATTACCCAGTAACCCAAAATTATAGGGAGCAAGGGATTCGCGCAGGCTCTAGAATGTAGATCATCGGGGCAAAACAGAACCATATATATAGAAAAAACCAGCGAAATAGAACTCACATCAACAACCAAGCTCGACAACTCCTGAATGCTCCCCATCATCTCCGCCCTCCACTCCTTCGGCTCAGCCACTTTAATCCCAAGCGTAACCACAACGACCTGTTTCTGCTGGCGCTCATGCTCATTCACGCCAATAACACACGAGCACTGCATATCCTCAATGCACCACTCCTCCTCCCCCTGCGCCTCCGTAAAGCTCTGCCTCGTCATGCAGCTGCGAAACCTCAACCCTCCCTGAGCCCTTAACGAGGCCTTGGGGAGATGTACCCACACCTCCGCCTCCGACGGGTTCCAAGCATCCTGTTTCTCTAGCGGGATCTCCATAGCTTCATTAACCGTGCTATCCATAACAGACAGCCCAATTGTTCGAATCATGCCTGCGAGATGCGCCATGTTCCATTCTGTGCCGGCCCGCTCTTCGACCATGCTCGTGATGGTGCGGTAGAGTTTGCCATAGTCAAGTGTGAGAGAGACGTCGTCGGTCTTCCCGGATCGAGTTATGAGCTCGGAGGGGTAGGAGATGCGCACGGAGAATGTGGCGGGTTGAGGCTTGTCGGCGCGACCCCAGGCGTCGCGGCCGATTATTATAGGGAAGGGGAATTGGATGTTGCGGAGGTGGATGTTGTCTAGTTTGGGCATATCCATGTTTGTGGGATATATTTAGATAGGGCAGCTTATAGTTGCTGACTAGATTTCTCTTGGTAGCTGTGCTATGTCCTCTTTATCAGGTGCCTCTCCTGTCTGCCAGCCAGGGTAATGTTTTGAGAATGAAAGCTTGGAAGAAATATATATATGTGGAGATTAATATCTAGAGTCAGAATGAATGTTTATACACACACTTGTATGAACATTGAACATATCACCAAGAAGAAGGGGGGCAAAAAGCAAGTAAGAGCTAGAATCCTTGATGTTGTGTATATCCAATCATAGAAAATTCCATACCCATCATCTCGAGGATCATGACAAGAAGTTGTCCCTCTCTCAACCCCTCCATATTTTTCGGCCCCGCACAAACCAAAAAATGAACCCCTGTCAAAAAAGACAAGAAAAAAGAATTTCACTTTGCCCACACACGGAGTCGAACCGAGGATCTCAGCATTACTAGTGCTGCGCTTTACCAACTAAGCCATATGGGCGTGGTAGCTGTTTGAAGGTTGTATTAGAATGCTACAGAAGCCACATAGCACCTCAGAGGCAGTGAGACATCCACAGCTTCCAGTATGCATGCTAACAAACTATTCTCAGCTTCTTCGGGGGTTTACCACTCGTGATGTTACTGGTGTCTGAGATAAGAAAAGTGCATGGGACGAGGGATGGACAAATCCATAGGTGGAGAATAGAGAAGAGATAGAGAATATACAATACGAAAGAAAATAGAACAATGGACATCACATAATTCGAAAACATCAGTTCATACCGCTAGAAAATATAAATATTCCCGCATTCCTCTAGACGATCATATAAAGCGATTTGCCATTTTCCGTTTCTATAGTAGCAACAAGAAAATGATCAAGAAACAAGAAAACCTCGAGGTCATGATTGTGCATTCATACAATTTTTAGTTTTACGCAATAAAGAAACTTACAAAAAATGAGAGGGGGGGTACGTATATCCTCAAATCAGGATAGGGGGGTGGGAAAAACACAAGCATCACATACAAGACATTCGTTGATTGGGACAAGCGTCGCAAAAAAAAAAAGAAAGAGAGATGAGAATCAGAAGGGGAGGGCGTGGATGTAACACACATAAAAATAACCGACATGAACGAGACAAACAAAAAAAGGCATTAAAAACCTGCTTTAATAGAAGACAAAAAAGGGCACATTTTTCATGACAGGAATTTGGGGGAAGAAAACTATTAATCAAGCACTAGGGAAAAATAAAACCTTTTCACTCAAATCATCCACGCTGAAGTCGATAAAAAACTAAATGGAACGGCCATACGTTGATAGTAAAAGACCTTCTTTTCTGTTGCAACGTCAATGTATCCTGTTTCTGCGAAACTGGGTATATAAGAGGGAAAAAAAGGACCGAGCGAGCAGATAGCGTTTGGCGACCGTGGCGTAAAGAAGGGCAGATTTTCCGCGGGAGCGTAATTCTAGGTAAGAAACATCAGATCTGCATGCGCAGAGAAATCTTTCTCTGCTACTCGGCCCAGCGAAGGTATGTGCCAGGATGGTTACAAGAACAATAATAGCACAGGACAACGCAAGGGGTATACAACACAAAAAAGGCTGGACGAGGGAAAAGAGTCTCTACCAGTAAGGACGGCGGTCATAACCACCATACTCGCCTCTCGGGGGAGGAGGGCTCCGTGGACGTCCATACTGTCTGCTTGACATGTATGGATCGTCATAATGGCGTGGAGGGGGTCCGCGTGCATCGTAAGGATCCTCGTAGGGGCGACGGGGCGGTGGGTAGTCATCTACGCGGGAACGAGGGGGAGGGGGAGGTGTGCGGCGCCCATAGCCATCACGTTCATAGTAATCGCGACGGGGCGGTGGGGAGCGTTCGCGATAGTGACCGCGGGGACTGTATCCACGTGGTGGCGGGCGCCTGTCCCAATCATCGTGCGCAGGGGGGCCACGACGAATAGGAGATCGGGAGCGGTAAGGGTCGCGCGGGGGGCGATCATCCTGGGATTGAATCTGGTAACGGTGAGACTTATTCTTGAATCGTGCGTTGAAGGGTAGGGGAAATATCGTACGTCCTGTGTGCATGTCACTCTGGAACCTTTGAAGTCACGGCCATCTAGCTTCTCAACAGCAGTTTTAAGATCATTAACTGTCTCAAATTCGACAAACCTGTTCGAGATGATTAGTCGGAACGCGAAAACGAGAAGCTCAACAGTCGCAACTCATATTGGAAGAGATGACGCATACCCTCGGCCATCATGGTCACGACCAGTCTCTGAGTATACCACGTCAAGCCCGGATTGTCTAGCGAAGTCTTTCAGGTCCTATAAAACGGGGTTGTGTGAGTTCCATTCCAGACCAAGACGGGTTGTATCCATATTCCAAACAAGGTACAAGGTGGGGCACATGTAGATAGAACTTCGAGAGCTCCAACAACGGCAATGGGCAGTCTTCCAGGGAGTGGGATAGGTTACCCCATTCAAAGATGGGCTGCCAGAGCTCTCCGACGCTTATCGCAACGGCTTAGCTGAGATCTTGTGAGCTCGTGCGCAGCGTCCCCAATGAAGCCTCTCATCCGATAGTGATATCGTAGATGGGAAGTTAAACCCAAACCAGCTCTAGTCCAAACCGAAAGGTTCCTAGGTGGATACAAAATATGTGGATAAGGGTGCGGCATTCAAAGTTGCAAGCTCTCGAAAACCTCGAGAGCCCTGGGTACTGTGGGCAAACGAAAAGAGAATACAAGAAACGCGAAGTATATGGTCCAAAAAGGAAACAAAAGTCCCAAGGAATCCGGGGGTAAATGGAGCTGAGCTAACCTGCCAACTGGTCTCTGGAAGCCCAGATATCTGCATGCGATAGATTGTGCGCCGTGGGCGGGGCGGGTTGGAGCGATCCGGTCCTGAGAAGGTCTCTTTGTGGCGGGGTCCACGGGCAAACTGGACTGTAAGGCGCTCGCCCTTGAAGTCCGTTCCATCTACAACGTTAAGCAGTCAAAAATGGGAATCCTCCGGAGGGTCAAAATTGGTTTGGTCACAACATACGGAAAGCTGTTGGGAGTGGTTAGCAGTTGGCGCGCCAGAGTGATTTGGTAAGTCGTATATCAGGAAAACGGGAAAGAAGCGCTGGTTACCTGGAACGACGTCCTTCGCGTCCATAGCATCCTCATACTCAATGAAACCAAACCCGTTCATAAGTTTGACTTCCGTGATCTTGCCGGAGCCGTGGGTATTAAAGTGGTCTTCGATATCCTGCTTGGTGACTGGAGAAAAGAATCCAGGCAAAAGGCGCACATTTGAGTCAGCTCTTGAGGCCAAACGATCCAGAACAAGCAAAGCCAGCTGTGATAATCCATCACGGTCTAGAACAGGAAATTTTGTGTTTTTCTTTTGGAGAAGACTTGGAGGGTAACTATGTTTTCTCTGTCTCTCTTTTTTCTTTTCCTGCAGGACTATATTGAACCATTCCGCCAGGGGAATGGCGCGTGTTCTTTTCCAGAGGTTTCCAGTACACAGAAGGCAATGTGGGGGGTTGTGGGTTGGTGGGCGCGTAGATGCCAATTGTGATACACAAGGTATCATCAGGTGTGGTTAAGCACGAGGAGGATGTAGCGAGACCAGCATACCATTACGGGGTAGATTCCCGAGATAGAGACGGGTTGACGATACCTCACTCATGGTGGGCAGACAGATGTGTGGCTATCCTGGAGTAGGATGGGATGGGTTGAGAAAAAGGACGGTGAAGAGGACCGATTTCCTGGTTGGTTCAAGGCGACGACCAGGGTGGGAGAAGGATCAAGGCCAGGTACAGGGCGTCCAAACTCTGTTGAACCAGAGTTGTATAGTCGGTGGCCTTCCTTTCCAAAAGTATGCGATGAGAAAGAATCCTTCCGGGCGATGAGAGAAAGCAGAGTTCCGTGGAATATTCAAAGGGGTCGTTATGTGTTTTGTTTGTTGATGGGGGTTTCGGTGACTGCGATGGAAGACAACAAAGCTGATGAGGCTGAGGGGAAGCGGCAGAATATCTACTGACCGCCTCACTTTGGAGCTAACAGGCACGTGTCTCGGTATGGTTGATTCCAAACCTTGGAAGGTTATTGCTTATTTCCTGATATTTACGGACTATGGAGTATATCTATATTGGTAGGCTATCATATATGCGGCAATATACAATTTTTAAAACGTCTTACTCCGGAAAATATGACACGGGAAATTCAACAAACAAGCAGCACGGGGGATATATAGTAATAGCTTGGTCAACGCAGGAGATATCCTACCCAAAAATGTTGAATAACCAACAGCAAATACAGGAAACTTCCGTCGAGGAAGTGCGCCAAACAAAGGGTAATCGTACATATGATGACATGCGCGAAACTGAGCGCCGACGATCTATGAAGGGAATGTGTATAGGTATCTCGGGGATAGATCTTCTTTGTTTCTTTAGGTCATGAAGTACTTCGGGCCCTCGCCACCTTGAGGCGTTTGCCAGTTAATATCTTGGGCGGGAACCTTGATATCGCAGGTTTTGCAATGGATGCAGCTGTTTCAAGAAGGCGTAAAACGTCAGAACAAAACTAGATAAAAATTGGAAGCCACAGAAAGGTGGGGGAGGGAGCTTACTTTTGCGCATTGATCTGGAATCTCACACCGTGCTTTTTGGTTGGATCCTCGATATACTCATAGACGCCGGCAGGGCAGAACCGGTTCTCGACGCCCTTGTATTTAGGCCACGAGATATCCGTATGCTTATCCCAATCCTTCACCTGCAGATGTACCGGCTGATCCTCCTCATGGTTTGTTCCGGTTCGGCTGACACTGGTCAAAATATCGAAGCTGAGAACGCCGTCTGGTTTGGGATACTCGATCTTCTTGCACTCTGATGCGAGTTTCGTGGAATCGGGATCTGTGCCGTGATGTTTGAGAGTCCATGGAGTTTTGCCTTTGAAGAGGTATGCCTCGAGTCCGGAATACATGACACCACCATAGAGGCCGAGGCGCGTACCGAAAGAGGGCCGCATGTTGCGAACCTCCTTAAGTTCTTTCCAGATCGAAGAGTTGCGGAGCCCATCCTCGTACTCGAAGAGGAACACGGTGCCGTTATCTGTATTCGACAAAGCGTTATAGGTTGCCTGCGCCGCAAGCATACCGGACCTCATTGCTGTATGTGTTCCCTTGATTTTCGGGACGTTCATAAAGCCAGCTGTATCGCCAATCAAGGCACCACCGGGGAATGCGCACT
Organism: Polytolypa hystricis UAMH7299; assembly: GCA_002573605.1. Classification (NCBI taxonomy): domain Eukaryota; kingdom Fungi; phylum Ascomycota; class Eurotiomycetes; order Onygenales; genus Polytolypa; species Polytolypa hystricis. Next base: position 83,309 of record PDNA01000025.1, on the reverse strand, counting down.
TCGGTATCGATTGGAAACCACCCTCGACGAGTGCACGAGCACCGTAAGAAATGCACTTGCCACCTTCCAGAACAGACGCGAAAAGAGGATGATGTTTGAGCTTCTGGAATTCGGCGTATGGCGAAAGATATGGGTTAGGGTAGTCAAGACCGACGACTAGACCAAGTGTGACCATGTTATCACCGAAATGATACATGAAAGAGCCACCGTATGTGTCCGCAGGTAGGGGGTATCCCATAGTGTGAACGATCTCGCCTTTCTTGAATTTCTCAGGCTCAATCTCCCAGACCTCTTTCAAACCCAGTCCATATGTCTGCGGTTGACTATCCCTGCGCAAGTCGAATTTCTTGATGACCTGCTTGGTCAAGCTGCCATGACATCCCTCCGCAAGCAAGGTAACTCGGGCATGGAACTCCATTCCGCGCTCAAACGAGTCCTTTGGTTTCCCATCGCGTCCTATGCCCAGATCGTTCGTCGCAACACCTTTAACCGACCCATCAGGCTCATACAGGACCTCACTCGCTGCGAAACCGGGGAAAACCTCCACGCCAAGCTCCTCTGCTCGCTCCCCCAACCACTTGCAAAACTGGCTCAAGCTGAGGATATAGTTCCCATGATTATTCATCTGTGGCGGGGAGGGAATCGGGATCGCATATTTCTCCGTGAGGAAGCGCATCTTATCCGATTTCGCGGGCGTGACATGCTCAAATCTCGACGGATTATCCTCTGACAACCAGTCGGGAATAAGCTCGTCAATTGCGGAGGGCTCAAGGACGTTTCCGGACACGATGTGGTCGCCAATATCGCCCGACTTTTCCAGCAGCAGTACGCGAAAATCCTCATTTCCAGCTTCGTTTGCAAGCTGCTTCAATTGTATCGCAGCAGCAAGACCGGCGGGCCCTTTGAGACGGAAAAAGAAAAAAAATCGTGAGATGACTACTTCCAATTGAGAGCCACGCGCAACGTAGGAGGAAGCTTACCGCCACCAACAATACACACATCGACATTATCAGACTCTCTCTCAATTGTCGCTGGGTCAAAGGTATCTGTGTACCTGCGCTGGACTGTTCCGGAAAACGCTCGCTTCTGCGCTACGATTACATTGTGTAGCAGCGTCCCCCGGCGTGCAGTTCGTCGCCTCGCAGGCGAAAACGCCTGGGTGGCTTGTGTAGAGTAGGCGCACGATGTCGTCGCTCGGGTGACATTGGTTTTTCGAGGAAGGGAAGAGACTTCACGCCTCAGGAGGCAAAGAAGCGTGGTCCTCATTGTGCGTGCGTGTGAAAATTGAGCGTTATGACAAAAAAGACCAATGCTGCTCAGCCCAAATGCTCCATTATCGTCTGACCTTGACTCCCGCGCAAGAGATGAAGTGAGTTATGGAGCCGGGAGGAAGAGCGAAATGGTTCAAAAACTGGTGGTGGGAGTCCCGCGGGGTTTGGGATTTTCCCAGCCGAGTCATGTTCCGCTGGTAGTAGAAGGAATCAAGCTAACCTTGGAAGAGCTGCAGATGAGCCGAGGGCAACCGAGATGGTTGAATAAGCGACCAATGGAATCGCTGGAGATGGAAATCCAGCCAACGTAGGGTTCTTTGAGAAAAGGGGGGATGAAGTTGAAGAAATACTTCTATTTTGCTTGTTCTTATTATTGCTTGTTTATGGATGATGGGGGTGCTATGATTCAATAATGAAGCAGAGGAAGAACTGAGTGGAATATTTTCTAGAGTAGATTCTCATCTAGCAACAAGTAGTGTAGTCCACACAATAATTACTTACCAACAGTCACCTCTTGAAGACGCTTAAAATTCAGTATCGCATCCAGTAGATCAAAGCACTCTACTAGTATTTCATGAGCTTTTAAAAAGTTGGTAAACCTGCAAGTACGATGAAGAAGTTCGGCAATAAGACGTGTTATTGGTCGGGGACGGAGGTGATCTGGAGGCCGACGGCTCTAGGGAATAATCGTAGATGCGCTCTCTCTTGTCATCGTGGGGATAGGGATATACCATTACTGCTGGAATAAGCTTTCGGGATACCCTGTTTGCAAGCTATTAGCAAGATCAGTTAGATGTATATCTGTAGTAGCATGATGCCTGGCGAACACTATCCGGATAATCGAGGATCACAAAAATCGAGCGCGCTTTCGCGGCGCAATCGGGTATCGTTTGATATTATGCCTCCCGGATAACTGCCTGGTGGCGGTATAAATGAAGTAATTCCGTCCTTGGGTTCGTATGGCCGACAATCACGTTGCGCAGCACAGCGCAAAAAAAATAAAATATAAAAATAAATAACAAAAGGCAGCATGCCAGATTTGCGACCGTATCGAGCGGCCGGCCCACCGCAGCAGCCCGATAAGTGAGCAACCGCATCATGCGCTGCATAACACCGTTTCCAAATCAATCTAGCCTTGCGGCTCAGGGTGATCAAATTCTGGCTCTCAACGGCTTCTTGCAGTTTTCTAGTCAAACCTTGATGAACTGGTGGTTTCTTTTTCGTTGTTTGTCGCTTGGCTGCAGCCTTCTCTCTCAACGGCTGTGTTCCCGCTGGCAAGGCGCACTGTAGGAAATAATGCAGTGGCCTGGAACATACATTAGGCCCAGCATCCAGCCTAGTGGTTTGCCGCTGAGGTCAGTAAATAGAGGGCTCTCTCAGTCTCTGTACGTGTGTAAAAAGCAGCTGAGTTCCCCGCATTGTGTTGAAACGGGAAAATCTCGCGACAGCTGAGCAACGGCAGAAGATTCCCAGTTAAGGAGACGCGATGCCTTCACGTGAAGATCCAGGGAGCCGAAAGTGACTTACACCAGGGGGATGATGTAATCGGTTAGCACAGGAGTAGTAGGCGAGCTAACAGGTGCGTGCACATACGGCAGCCTGGTTTGCAGCAACGGAACCAGCTGGGAGTTAGCAGATAAGAGACGCGCCAAGCCAAAATCAGAGGCTCCCTTTGTTCCAGCTTGCTGCCGATAAAAGCAGCAACTTGCTGGGATTCCATGATAGGTCCATTGGGGGCAAGTCTTGGCCAAGGACCGGGCGGCAAGCAGTCGGAAATCAGCGTCATCGAGTCGGTTGATTGGCTAACAGCGAAAGCGGTGGGAGACGTCCCAGCTCGCGGATCGTATTGGGACGCCATGTACGGATACAAGCTTTTTCGGTGCAACGCGCGCGCTGGCTCGCGGGAGAAAGTGTACCGTATACGGTGCATTACATGAAACAGAGCATATTAGGCGGTGTTGGTTGAAATGCAAAGCGAGATAGGATGCGGCCATTCCTGGTAAAAGTGGGTCTGAGTCAGAGCGAAAATCCAATCCCACAAAAGGGGTGGCAATCCAGGGTTGGTGAAATTACTAGCCCGAGTCTAGTTGGGCCGACACGCGTGTTGATTGGCCTGACTGGCGCTTGCCTGGATGGACGGGTCCACTGGCCCTTCCCACCGCAGGGCACTAGGAGCCACTGCGGGCTGCTATTGGCCGGATGATCGAACAGAGATTTCCACATTCCTGAAGCGGATGACGCCGCCTGAAGGCGCAGTGGGCGGATCGGCCAATCAGCGCGCAGGGCCAGGAGTCCCCTGGCCGTCACACCATGGCCAGAAGTGGCCACGGTCGTGTGCATAGTGGGCATAAGCGGGCAGAGTGGCCACGCAGCCCGGCAGTGAGTCACAGTATATAAGCAGGCGTCCTCCCACTTTCAGCTGCCCGTTTGGACCTGTCTCTTGGTCTTGGCATCGTCCGGCACGTCAACACCACACGCTCCTCCTCTCTGTCACTCCCTTAATTCCACCCACCCCGCCATCTATCTCCGCCCGCATCCCTCCACTTTCCGTCCGCGAACCTCTTTCGATCCATCCAGATCAGAGAGCCGGTTCAGAGCCAGGGAGCGAAGCAAAGCATTACATTAGGTGGTTGCCAGGTATCTTAGAACAAACTCAAGCTGCGGCTGTTTCCTAATAGACAAGCGAGAGAAAGAAATTTCACTGCGAAAAGAAAAAAGGCAAAGCAACAAACAAAAAAAAAACAAAAAAAGAAAAGGCCGTGCAAAGCCCATATCATTTCATTGATCGGTGCTCGATTTTATTCTATCGAGTCCCTCTTTCGTTCATTCAGAAGGTAGAAATCTTAATTTGATTCTTGCGTCGCGCTGTCCTCACGTTCAGTTTGCGCCTGCGTTGTCTGTCCCTCCGTGAACTTCCACTCCTTACCTCACCGTCTGGGGCATTTTTTTTCGTGGTATCAGCCGTCTTTGCTGTGTTTTGCGATCGCATCCTCGCCTTTTCGCGAACAATCCTGACGAGGCTTTCTGGTATCGTCTCGAACTTGCTGGGCTGTTTGCGCTGTGCTGCTGCTATCGCACCTCTTCACCTCGCACTTCTCCGTCCATCGATCCTCTCCTCGTCTATCCGAGACTAGTTGGGACTGAGGTGGAACGCTACATCCCGTTACTTTTGGCAGCTTGTTGAAGGGGAGACATTGAGTTGTTCATCTCCTGTGAATAAAGGTATGCAAACTTCACTTTTTGCGCCAAGTCCCCTTCAAGCACTGCAAGTTGCCTCCTTCACCCCACAACAACAACAACCTTGATAAGAACTTCACAACACAACACGACATCATAACATTCCCTTCTCCTCCATCCAACTCTCTACACACTGCACTGCGCTACATCCAACTCTTGCTTCAAACCATCTTTACTACTCTTTTCAGAGATATTATAAGATCTGGTTTGGCAAAGCTTTACACTCGCTGCTCTGCTTATCCCTCACATTCGTTTATCGAGTCACTGAGAGTACTCGGGCGCATTCACTTGGTTTGCCTTTCGCTCTGCGCTTACTTGCTAGCACCGTCATTACATACTTGACTTGGTTGTGCTTGTTCAAAATCTAACTCCAATATCTAGAGCTTGCCAGTTCTCTGGGATAATACTCTGACCCCGATATCTTTCCTGATCGAGCATCATGGATTCCCTTACAACACACCCGTCGACCGCGCAACAGGCGAAGGCATTTACATCCCCGGCATCGTTATCGTTCCCAGGTGGCGCTGGTGATCTGACACCTCCATCTTCGGATAAAGAAGCCAACGGTGTAAATGCTGCACAGCAGGTTGTTCCGGGGAATGGGGTGACTCCTGCTACTCCCGCGGCGACCCCTGGCGCTGGGCCGGGTGTTAGTGGCATAGTACCCACCTTGCAGTGAGTATAACCAGCAGTCCATTTGGCTCAAACCAGAGGCTGAACTAGCTATGATGAAGAAACATTGTGGCCACCGTCAATCTAGATTGTCGTTTGGATCTGAAGACCATTGCTCTTCATGCCAGAAATGCAGAGTACAACCCTAAGGTACTTTTGCTCTCCTTATTTTTTTGCATCTAGCCATAACAGCATGGCTAAACTATATTCATATATAGCGTTTCGCTGCGGTCATCATGCGTATCCGTGAGCCCAAGACTACCGCGTTGATCTTCGCTTCTGGCAAGATGGTTGTTACTGGCGCAAAGTCAGAAGACGACTCGAAGCTTGCGTCGAGAAAATATGCTCGCATCATTCAAAAACTAGGCTTCAACGCCAAGTTCACTGACTTCAAGATCCAAAATATTGTGGGATCCTGCGACATCAAATTCCCTATCCGCCTTGAAGGCCTTGCTAGCCGCCATCACAACTTCAGCTCTTATGAGCCTGAGTTGTTCCCTGGTCTGATCTATCGCATGATGAAACCCAAGATCGTGCTGCTCATCTTCGTCAGCGGGAAAATCGTTTTGACTGGCGCCAAAGTCCGTGAAGAAATCTATCAGGCGTTCGAAATGATCTACCCTGTACTCACGGGTAAGTATTTGACAGCTAAGATTCTCCAAAGCTTCCAGCCCCTGCTAACGATAACAAAGATTTCCGCAAGGTCTAATCTCTCCCCAACCATCGATAACATCGCTCATACCACCTGATCCACTTCCTTACCATATTGTATCAACAGCTCTCCATCCACTAATTTCCGTGCATCCGTCCCGGGGTCCAGGAGCAATCACCTTCGCGCACCGGATCCTATTTTTTGATGTTTTTTTGCGCGCTTTCTTTTTTATCATCCTAGCATTTTCATGGCGTTCTAGCGATCTGACAAACTGCTTTGACGGTTTTCCTTTTTTACCAAATCCTAAAAGACAGTTCTGCGAGTTTGGTTTTGTTCCATTAGAAAGTCGGGGGTGTTTTTTTTCTTTCCCCCAACCTCAAATCGGCTTACAAGGTGGCGCATTAAAGGGCAAACAAATAATATTTGGTCCCCAACAGGCTGTGTTCTACTTTTCTTCTTTCCACATTTCTATCTCTCGTGTTTTTTTCTCCCTCCTACCACACAAGTATCTTACCTTAGACATGGGGACTCAACTCGTGCAACTTAATTCGTGTGGTACGCTTGTGGTTTTTCCTATTTTTAATCTTCTTATGACGCTGGAGGCGGGGTGGGGCGCGAAGGGGTTCTATCTTGAACGTGTGCGACATTTAAAAAGCTTTAGATTCGCCATGGTATGGAAACCCTCTTGGGCCCCCACTCTGGTTGTTGAAAAATTGTATTTAAAAAGATACCTCTTTTATAAAAAAAATTAAACTTTAAATTTTGCATTATTAGATCTCGAATCGGAGGCTGGCTTAGACAGCTCTTTTTAAGTCTTGTGTGGGTGGGATATTCTGTTCCAAGTAAACACCCCAACCCCTAACACATATAACGTAGCTCGAGTCAAGTCGGGGGTCTTTATTCCATAGATATGCTTCCTGGGAAGAATAGGCTCGGGTTCTTCTCTCTCTCTCTCTTCTGGATGGTAGATATGTTGATATTCCCTCCTTTTAACATGTGTGTGTGGTCTATTGCGACAAAGGGGAGCGCATCTAAGATGAAGGCAGGAAATGTCCCTAACGCTTCGCGACTGTGTAGGGTACATACCGCAAACGAGGGGCTGCTCTCGTGATTATACCTAGACAGATCTTCTGTATATATAATATATACATGCTTTCCATTCGGCACGCAGCGATGTAAGTGAGGTCGTCAGGCGTTAAAAGTGTTGAGCTCTCGTACCCCCCTCTATTTCCTAATCTCTACAATTTACTTCCCGTAACCATCTCACCATTCTTCCCCTTTGCCAACTCCTCCGCTAAAACCAATCCCTTCTCCCCCGATCGACTCCCATCTTCAGTCCACACAATTGAGCCTTCTTCACCCTTATCCGCACCCTCCCCCTCACCCTCATGCTGAGAGCCTGTAGGCCACGACCAAAGCGCCGCAAGTTCAGGATCCAAACAACCCTGAATCGCATCGACGACCTTTTCGCCGATAACAGGGAGGAATTTGTAGGCGTGGCCGCTACCGCCGGTCGCGAGGAAGAGGCCGTTATGTGTCGGGTGGTGGGTGATTATGAAGTCGCCTTCTGGACTGTTAAGGGGGTTGTGTTAGTTTCTTTGGGAGTTTTGGGGGGGAGGGAGGGAAGGGTTGATTTGGTGGGTGATACAAAGGGGAGGAAGAGATGCGGGTAAACGGAAAAAAAAAGGGTGGGGAGGAAAACCTACGTGTCTGTGTACCAACAGATGCGCGTTTTAATAAAGGGTCGATTGGCGAATGCGGGAAGCATCTCTCTCAATGCGGTTCTGCATGCACGTTCACCTTCTAGCGGGATAGGGGCATCTTTTTCTGGAAGACTGACTTCTACTGTTGTTGTTGCTTCGTGGTTGCTTTGCTGTGTGGATAGCGGAACGGGCACGGGCTTGGGATTCCGGTAGCCGTAGGCATGTCTTGCGATTTTCAGCACGTTGTTGCGTGGCGGGATGATGAACATCCCCGTTGAGAAGTTTAATACCGTGGGCATGTTGGCTAGTTTCGCTTGTTCTTCGTCGGAGATTCTGATGTAGGAAAGGACCTGGCCCGTTGCTTGGGCTTTGTCGCGAAGGTCGACTAAACGACCCGTCCAGGCTCCCGTTGCTAGAATGACGAGATCGGCTGTGATGCTCGTGCCGTCGGCCAGTTGCACGCCTGTTACCTTCCATTGCTTCCCGTTCCTCTCACCATTCTCTAGAACTGATAGAAGCTTGACCACTTCTCCCGTGCGAATATCCACTTTCCCCGTCTCATCAAGCTTCTTTTTCGCAAACCGCACCCCTTCCTCTGCATGCGCCCAGCCAGAACCCCAATTCACATACCCGCCCGTAACATGCTCTGCAGTCCCATAACCCGGCACAACATTTGCCACAGCCTCCTTAGTCGGTAAAGCCTCCACAGCATCCCCATAAATCGCTTTGACATTGTCATAACTCGACTTCACATATTCGACGCCGAATTTGTGACGGTTTGACGAAACGAGTAAAAGGCCATTTTGTGTGTACCGGCCTTCGCGACCCCAGTCTGTGCTTCGCCACTTTTCGATTGCGGTTGCGGCGAGTTTGGCGTAGGGCTCTCTGGCGTAGTCGGCGCGGATGATGCGGGACGAGTCGACGGAGGAACCATGTGGGTTGGGGATGGTTGGGGAGCTATCGATGAGAGTGATTTTCCCTGAATGGTGGCGGGTAGCGAGGGCAAGAGCCGTTGATACTATACAGTTTTAACCCTTTTGAATTAGGCAACCTGGGATCTGTTGCAATTCGGAGCTTTCGTGGATGGTTTTTCTCTTCTACTCACGTCCAAAAACACCGCCTCCTACAATCAATATCGACGACGGCAAGGGGGTCTTCCCGCCGCAATTCTTATCAACTGCTCCTGTTGCCGGCATTTGGTAAAAAATGGCTTAACTTGATCGAGCGTCTCAGATGCGCAATGCAAAGTCTGTGTCTAGGTTACGCGGGGAAGAGCGAGGGGAGCGGAGGACATCAAATATCCTCCTCCTCTGTATTGCGCCATGCCATTACTATTAAGTATTGTCACCGGAGTAGTATCCGAGTCATCGAGCTGTTCTCTCCAAAGTGGAGACTGCATATCGCTCGGTTTATCGTTTGTCGTCGCATAAGGCCGGGACAAGACCGATAGCGGTGATTATGGCACTGCTCCCGGTGACCATCTTGCAAGCAAACACAAGGCGTTTTTGTTGAAGTCGTAGTACTTATCATAAACACTTCGAAATATGTAATTCGTTAAGTTGTAAGCAGGAATCTGCCAGTCATTTCGTGTACACCGAAAGTATGTCGTGAGGTGGAGATTGAGAACTATGCGATGTCTCCAGCAATCAAAGCCGAGAGCAAATCGCGCCCCAAAACTTTAAATTTTTCCATTCCGGGGAACATTCCTAGTCAACCTTCTGGGCAAAGTTTGATATCATTTTCACGGCTTGGGCAACTATAGGTCACTGCTGCTTGGGTTTCGACGCAATTCCTTTCTTTTCATTCATTTTCTTTCCCTCATAGAGGCGGTGGTGGTGATATTTTGGAGATACCGAGTAATTGCTTTTTCCCGCTCGCTGTGGACAGTGGCATATTGCTGAACTCCCCTATGAGTTTCTTGGTCAATTGAAGAAAGTATAGATATCCAGATATAGACATTGACCAAAGACGCGTGTGTTTTGTGTCTGATGGTTTATGTTTGATTCTCAAAGGGCTGTCTCAGCTCTGGAGTCTCGTCGTGGCTGAGAAACATTCTTCTCTCATTTTTTGCCATCCCTTTTTTTTCGGTTTTGATATCCCTATATGCAAGACTAAATACCCGCGGAAATAAGCCTTGTACTGAGTGGAGTTTTGAATTGGCTGTCCTTTTGACATTTTCCGAATACAACATACCGAGTCCTATCTCGTTTATACCTCTGCTGTGCTGAAGGCACCTAACAGAGATGCGGCCCAAGGCAATACAAATACCAAAGAGACAGCCAAAGGGCATTAGCCCTCTCAAGCCCGAGAATGGGATAAAACCCAAGGGCGGCTTGGGGACACCAAGCCTGGCACAGCAACCAGTTCGCAGGTCAGTTCTGAGGCTTCCCGAACCTTTCTTCTATCCTTAGGCTACGAAAGACTTGTTGTGATATGAAGCGTCATAGCTATTCAGAACAATGGCGATCGCCTTCATGGGAACAAATATCCACCAGAGCTTTCTTCCCCTGCGTGAATACATTGATATATGAACTAACATATTCCACCACAGACCCTCACCAAAGAGCGGCCCACCACCACAACCCCCTAAGCCACCACGCTCGCTACCTCCAATCTTTCTAACCGGCAGCGCAATCGCCGTCCTCATTTTCTCAACGTACGGCAGCTACCTCTACGCTTCATACAAAAAGGCAATCGAGGACTCCAAGAAGCTCTCTGTCTCCAACGACGTAGCGGACCGATACCACAAAACCGCGCCTACCTTTGACGCCGATGTCGACACGACGGAATGGATGATGAGCTTGGGCAAACGGCGCAAGGAAATCGTCCAGCGCGCCCGAGGCGATGTGCTAGAAGTTAGTTGCGGAACGGGGCGGAATATGGAGTACTATGCACCGGGGGAGAAGTTGGGGGCGGGGAAGAAAGGGAAAGCGGAATTTCGAGGTTGCAGGTCGATTACATTTGTGGATTTGAGCGGGGAGATGGTGGAGATTGCGCGAGAAAAGTTTGAGAAGAAGTTTCCGGATTTCAAAAAGGCGGTTTTCCTGGTTCAGGATGCTGCGAAGGACCCGATTCCTCCTCCTCCGCCGCCGCCGGGGGAGACAGCGCCAACTTTTGCGGCCCGCCAACAACAGCCCGCTAAATACGACACCATAATCCAAACGATGGGTCTCTGCTCGCACGCCGACCCCGTCGGCCTCCTAACCTATCTCGGACAAGACCTCCTCGAGCCCTCGCGCGGCGAAATCCTCCTCCTCGAACACGGCCGCTCACACTATTCATGGGTGAACAAGCTCCTAGATGACCTAGCGCCCGCACACGCCGACCGCCACGGCTGCTGGTGGAATCGCGATATTGGAGAGATTGTTCGGCAGAGTGGGTTGGAGGTCGTGGAGGAAAAGAGGTTGCATTTGGGGACTACGTGGATGTTTGTTTTGAGGAGGAAGAGGGAGGGTGGGGAAGAGGGGAAAGGGGCGGAGGGGAGTGGAGTGGTGTTGAGTCGTTGGTTGGGTTGGGGGTCGAAGGATTAAGGGGGTGACATATCATTATTTTGAGGAGGGGCTGTGGGTTTTGGATGGTGGTACTGTTTTTTTTGGTTGGTTATTGTTGGGAAGAAAGGGTGTCTATAGAATCACTCCGTGAAGAGGTGGTTGGAGCTTTTGTTTGTAGAGTATGTTATTGGTGGATGCATTACTCTCTCCTATATACCTACTACGCTTGCTGTATTATATATAGATTTGTACATTAAATGATATTCAAAGCATAACTAGATCTGTGAGACAGGACCTATTATCCATCTTACATCCAGCAAATGAGATAGCTAGGCCTTGAGTAGTGCCTAAGCTTCTATAGCACTCAATTGGAAGTCAAAAAAAAGGCAGCGTAGAGCCTGACCATTTTCAAACTTCGCGAATAGGTCCAGAAGAATTCATCTCCAGGTTTAAAGTCAAAAGGAAATAGGAGCGTGTAACATATATCTCCCAACCGGGAAACTATTTTGAGCATGAAAGGGTCGACGAATGGATGGAATTACTCCGCGCAGCAGAGGCGGGAAGAAGTCATCACCTATCACATCATTCGAGCGGGCTGGAGTTATCTCGTTTCTGGCTTTTGGAAGAATGGCAAAGCTGGGGAACGAGGGTGGTGATCCAATGGTACATTGGAGAGAGCTTGTTTCAAGCCTCCCATTTCTAGCTCGTAACTAATCTGGATAGTGTTAACAACCTGCAAAGAACCCGTTATGATGGAGTCTAAAACAGACCTCAACGCCGCCTCGTTGGCTTCGTCCCCATTTGGATGTCTAGAATCGTGGCAGTGGATGTGGGGGAATGTAGATCTGCATCGCAATTGGGTCTTGGCCTACCTTTGTTACCTGTATGATGTATCATCCTCATATCAAGGAAATGGATAGTTGATGTCGTATTTTACACCATGGTTCGCTGATCTGTTGTCAATCTATCTAGCTGACTATTCTCGCGTTTGACGACTTGTGAGCAGCATAGCGACCTAGTTTGGATAAAAGGCGAGCAACAACTAGGAGTCGGGATGAGAAACCGTTTCTATCTTCCAAGCCAAAACAAGGTCCTTCCACATCCTTAGCTGAGTGTCTGATCGGTGTTTATGAGCAGTCATCAGTCGAAGCTGTATTGGCTGGACATTTACTCGGCAATGCTCGACCAATGAATGATGTTGTGCATATGGACGGCCCAAGCCTCGCGGAACTTGGAAGTCTCGAATCATTTGAATGTGTTTCCCTGTTCCTCGAGTAGATACGTTCTTCCAACCAAGCAACAGCCCCTCGATACCACAGTTGATCGTTGCAGGACCCTCATGTGGGTTAAGCTTCGGCGCCTAGTGTTCCATACAACCACGCAACCTTGAGATCTCGATATGGGACTCTGCGATCTCGACGGGACAAGTGGGTGTTGGAGATTGCAGCTTCACCAGACGCTACGATAGTTTTGATATAGTGATCATTGCGGATCGTAGAGTTCGCCGACTACTTAACTTGAGACACAAGAATGGAGATGTATATGTCTAGGGGGGATGGAACCCAGCTTAGATGGGGTTGACAGTACCTGAAACATAAAAAGATTATTATATATGGAGTGCAGCATAGTTATAGAGAAGACGGATAAGCCTGAAGATGAGAAAAGGCCGAGGAGAATGTCTGGGTCGTCGTTGCCGAAAAGGGAAATGTAGTTTGCTTAATCCAACCTCTTCTTCTTCTTTTTCTTTTTCTTGTTGCACATCAGCATCAACAGCATTCCAATCGTGTCCGGCTACTTTCCAATAATATCTGGAGAGGTGTCTCAACCCCAGACGACGATTCAATTGTCTCCAAACACAGAGCAGATATCTAGTTCTGCTGGTTTCCGGGGCTACAAGCCTGGGGTCCATGAGAAAGCCTAAAAGAGTCAGAACCATGCATGCATGCGATCACTAGCTGCAAGAAATCATACTTGCGACCAGCTCTCGAGTCTCCACACACGACCCCAGCTTGCTCGAGAATCAAGAGTCGACAGTCTGCAGCCTGCAGACCACGTTCACGCTGCACGATTCTTGCTTAGGTCGTTTGTAAGTCTACTAACTCGGTTGGAGGATCCTGCATGGATGCTAGCAGTTTGGCGGTTGCCTCATGAGAGAGAAAGACAGGATCACACCCTTGCGGCTCTGGGGGTTGGAGAATATGCTGTGGGCTTGACTTCGCTAACAGTTTGATGTTGCAGGGTTGTAGCGGACTATTCTCTCTGCCCCCTGCCCTGCTACGCGTATGTAGCTAGATCACTCATCAAACAATGCAGCTTAATAACACGCTTCAGTTCAAGTTTGCCTTGAGCCTGAGGATGGCGAAGTGGCTACATATGTGGAGTACAGAGTTGAACATCCCAAGATGCCCTCTTGCAAATGAAGTATCATCTTGTTTCGCCGCCTTTGATATGTATCAAGGTTTTTGCCCGTCCAAGGCTGACTGCTGCTGAAATCTGCAAGTTGCGTGGGCCACAGCCGGGTGGAAGCCTTCGATGGGCCAAGGAAGACTGTCCTGATTTCTGATTCGCGGAGATCTTGTGTTTGACCCTGTCCACTCCCCAACTGCTTCCTCATCCCAACTGTCGCTCCAGGTTTTACCTGCTAGATAGTATCTATGATTGGCCCATGACCCTGGCAGTGCCACTGAAAAATCCACACCGCCTTCCGAATTCTCCTCGGATCCGTACTGATGCTAGCTCGGATTTGACAGCAGGTTATTCGTCGCCAGAATCTTTTAGGCCCTCACTAGGCCAGCCGGTATCTTCGGAGCACTTGCTCAGAATTCCGTAGAAGCTGGGGCCTTTTAGCTTCTACCACTGACCAGCGCCTGGCATCTGGATATGTGTTTGCCTCTCAAGGAACCGCAGCTTCCAGAAACCTTATCCAAATCACCAACCCATGGTCCATCTTGGTGGAAGGAGGACGCGCTTTCACCTCGGTAACCGTCTCTTGGCTGCTATCGCATCCTTTGTTATCTGACCGCTAGAACATCGTCATAACGCTCGCCCATTTGTCCGGCTACATATATTGTATCAAGCTATCGCGGTGAGATAGACTGTCACACTCAATACGGGAATAGTTGGAGAGCTGAGACGCCCGTCATCGAATGCGCTATATTTCGTGCTAGCTCCGTAAAAACCGGTGGGCGGCGGAATATTCCAACAGGCCGCAAACTTTCTAAAGATAAGAGAACTCGTCATAATAATTTTACATTCGCCGCCCGGTAGTTTGCTCGGCGGTGTGACATCGGATACCCTTTGCCTTTCTTTTTATTTCATTATTTTATTTTCCTGTTGGCTGTTCTTGACTGGCGCCCGACGCACACCATTTGGATGCAGAGGACAAACCTTCTGTGCTGTGCGGCTGGCTAAATATTAATAAACACGCTTTGATTCATCCCCTGCAGCTCGATGCTGCCTGCCTCGTTAGTGTCACCCCAACCTCGCTCAACCCTGTCGCTCCAAACTCTCGGCCACACGCTTGGATCACCTAGAATTCCTTGTCCAATGGGATCCACCCCAAAAGCCGCATTTGCTGCAATACTTTCGTCCTAGTTTGAAACCCACAACAAACGACCAGCCGATCCTTCCAACTCCTGTTTTTTTTTTTTTTTTTTTTTTTTGATTCTTTTCTCTTTGTTCTGAGCACGGTCGGCGCGGTCACCCCATCATCCCCCTTTCCCTCCACCAACTTACCAAACATCAGCCTCTCTACTCCGTCTCCCCCCTTTCTTCTTTTTTATCCTGTTTCTTCTTTCAGTTCCCTTCCTCTATTTGTTTTATTATATTTAAAATTATCCTGCCACCAACAATGCCCTACAATACTCGCCGCAAGTCGCTCTCCCTCCCGTCGTTAGGCATTCATCTACCCTCGCGTTCAAACCGATCCCCATCAGTGCCGAAGGTCCCCTCAGCAACCGAGATACAACCACCGCCTCCCAAAAAGGCCAAACGATCACACTCAGGATCTCAGTCGCCTGTAGCAGCTTCATCCCGAGCTGAAATTTCCGCGAGGAAATCTGTTTCCTCATCGCTGAAGGGCAGGAGGGGCGCTGATGTTTTGGAGCACACGCCACCCCCATCTCCAGCCGACTCGGGCCACGCGAACAAGATAGATACTGAGGGAATTAGTGACGATATCGTCGTCGCGGTAATTGAGCAACTAGAGAAGACCGGCAACCGTCCCCACCTAATCAAAGAGCTTGCGACTGTCCTCGCCGCTACGAATGAATCTGTTGCCAAGTAAGTGCGCCCGTAAATCACTATTTACCAATTACATTTTAGATTGTGCAGGCTCTAACATGCTGTGTTTGCGCTATGTAGCTCAGCCAATGCAGCAGCTTTACTATCCTCGCGGTTAAGCCTATATCTGAAGCGTCCATGGACTGCGTTGTCGCCTTGCCCCATCGCAAAGGAGCTGATCCCAATCCATCCGCGCAAAGTGTTCTTTTATCTCACGACGTCACCTCACCAACCTCTTCCGGATAGTTCCGATGACATTATCACTCCTACTACCGAAGTGAAACAGATAACCCCGAGTCTGTCGAGCGGGAGTGTTGACCAGGATGATGCGGATGAATTATTCGCGCGGGAACGGGACATGAGCCCTGAAGTCGACCTCTCTCCACCTGAGTTTGACGATGAACTTGACAGCAATGATTTGAATGGACACGCTGGCACACGCGGACCGCATGCGCGCGGTTCAAACTTCGGTAGTCAGAATAACTTATCACTTCATAACCACCGCCTATCTCACAACCACCGGTCGGCGTCTCCACCGTTGGAGGGTGATGAAAAAGAGTTCACGCAGACCGCCACGTCGGTGCGCGAGCGAACCTCATCGGAAGAACTAGCCGCCAGGCGACGACGTGACATGGAGAAGAGCGAGACGGGCCAAAAGAACGACAGCGATGAGGCAGTTTCTACTGGGAACACTGCCGAGGTGCAGGAGCAGGAGCAGGTTAACGACCAGAGTCAATCCAATTCCCAAGATGGCTACATGGATTACTTCACCGTGCCAATACACCATGATCAGGACCAAGATATAAATACGGCAGCTGCACTATTTGGAACATCTCCTTCGCCTTCTGCCGTTTCTGAAATGTCATCGTTGTCATCCGCTACAAGTGTCACATCGGATGGTGAGATGGATGACGAGTCAAATGTTCCCAAGGGGATGCTGATGGGTGAAGCCGCGCCAGCTGGTTTGGTCCATACCGGTATGGATGCCCCTACTACTCTTTCATCAGATATCGCTCTGCGAACTGCGAGAAAACGATCCATCAGCATTGTTGAAGCTGAATCAGGAGAGGCTCAACTCGATTGGTTCGGCAATAACGATGACCTAAAAGCCTCTGCTGGCGTGCCTCCCGCAGACTCAACAATGATGGATAAAGCTCCCACTTTGCTGAGTCTATCCTTCGGATCGTTCATGTCGCTTGATGCCACGATGGAATCATGGAATGACCTTCGCAGTCCAGAAACCGTGGAGCTCGAAGAACTAGATGAAATCTTCGCCGATATATAACTGCATATGATTTAAACATTTTACGCCATTCCCCCCCCCTCGAGACTTGTGTCATTTAATCACTATCTCTTCGATTACGCTTTTGCTCCCTTGTTACTGGGCTTTTTTTCCTTATTACCGATAAACGGTCGGCAAGCTTTCTCCACTGTCTTTGGGCTGGTTTGTATTGATTCATTGATTCCCTCATCGTTTCAGCCTTTTTTTTTCATTTTCTCTCTTCGCTTGTATTATCTCTCCACTTTTCTTTTCTTTATATTTAATCTGCGCAAAGAAAGACGTATCGGAAAGCAATTTCGCTGTGTTTCACTTTTATATCTATCTCCTCTCTATGGCTTGCGTGTTTTTATATCTGCTTTGGGTGATATGGTCTGGGGCGTGCTGGAGGGAGGTCTTCGGCGCATCAAAAACTCGGGGAGGCGTTTTTTTCATCTGCTTTTTTCGTTTTATCCTCCTATTTATTCCCTATTATCTCTGTTTTAATATTTTACGCTATCGGATCCAGGCTTGTTTCTTCTAGCTTTTGTTTTCCTATTTGCTACGACTAGTTTGGTTTTTGCTTTACCATGGAGCCTTTTTGATTTGGGTTTATTGTGTCGGTTCTTTTTAGTTTTTTCGTTTTTGTGTGTCATTATCTCGAGAATCTGTATATATAGTGGGATATTGAAGTTTTTATATTTGTGTATGTTAAGAAAACAATATGGTTCTTTTTTTTCTCCCTTGTTTGGCTATTCATCTTGCCTTTTCTCCTGCCTTTTCACACATCTGCGAGAGTTTCGAGCATGCATGCATTGGTGGGTATATTGGACGAGCAGGATGACCTGCATTACCCTCCCTCCAGCATGACAGGAAGCAATGGGGGAAGTATTAATGGTTAATATAAGGGGTAAAACAAGATGAGAAAACAGAAGGCAAAAAGGAACAACACAAGTCATGCTCCAGAGCATATAACAAGAAGTAGCAATTAACAAACTCCACCCCTATTCCACAAGTTGGGGGATTCTATTACATCTCAATCCAAGAACTTCTTCCTACCTTACACTCTTTCTAAGCTAATATGCAAAAGACCAGATTTGATATGAAGGGGGAAAGAAAGTAAATAATTAAAATCTATAGTTTTAAAGTGAACAAAAACCAGAAAAAAGAAGAAAAAAGAGAAAAGATCAACAAAAGAAGAAAAGGATTTCAATTCTCTCCCTCCAACTTCTATTACGATTTTGTTTATTGTCCTCTCCCTCTCTCTCTGTCATATCTGCCATCTCTTTTCTTTTCTTTTTGGCTTATCTGCACCACCACAACCCCCCTCAAAAACACCTCGACTATAAAAAAAAAATCTACATCAATTTCTATTCAATGTATATATATCTTTTTCAGACTTCTCCATCCTCACTTCCCCCGTCATCATCGCCACCGCCATCATCATCACCATCATTCTTGATATCTGTTTTCTGTGTCGTTGGACTCTGCACCTGCTGCTGCGGCGGACTCGCCCTATCACCGCCTCCACTGGCATCATTTGGTAGACCTTGTATTCCCAGACCAAGGATTTCTTCAGATGAGGATGATTTCTTCTCATCACGCGCTCGTGTCGGGCGTGATGCTTTAGGAGATGGCGCGCTGTGCTGCTGCTGTTGCTGAGGGGGATGATAGGACGACGACGACAGCGGCGGAGGCGCGTGAGAAGCCCCTCCAGTGGTAGTTCCAGACGTATCCGACCCGCGTCGCGGACGGTCGAAATCTCGACTGCGATCGCCATCGCGATCACGATCCCGGCCTCTATCGCGGTCATCGCGTCGTCGATCTCTATCTCTATCTCTGTTCTTATCTCGATCTCTATCATGATTTCTATCACGATCGCGGTCGCGAGGGCGGTCATGATCACGATCTCGCTCTCGATCTCGATCTCCGTACCGGTTCCTATCTGGACGATAATGCTCTGCTTTGCGTTGGGATGGGCGGTCGCGGTCGCGGTCAGAATGTGTTGGTGGCGGCGGTGGGGGTGGTGGTTGTGCACCTAGGCGTTGCTGTTGCTGGATTATTGCGTCGATGCGCTGCTGGACTGAGTCTGTGGACATATTTCCCGGGGGAAGAGGGGGAAGGGCTGGTGGTGCTGGTGCTGGTGGAGGAGGAGGAGGGGGTGGGGGTGGGAAGCGCGATGATCGAGATGTAGAGCGCTGTCTGGCGCCGTTAGGGATTCTGCTAGATGGGGCGTTGGGGTTATTGTTCCCACGGTGAGAAGGAGGAGCAGCAGCAGCAGCAGAGACTGGAGCTGGAGGATGTTGGTGCGGTAAACGTGGAATGGTCACCGGGGGAGGAGGGGGTAAGGGATGTTCTGGTCGATAATAACCAGCAGGAACACGCGGAAGGGGGTTAGAGCTGTTCTGGCTGGGTGGTAGGCTATTTCGACTGCGGGAAGGGGATACGCTTGCTCGATATCCATTAGCTTGGCTGCGAGGCTCGTCTGTGGTGGTGGCGGTCTGAGAGGAAGGGTTAGAGGCTAGGTTCAGACCAGAAGCGGCTTGGACAAATGAAGGTTGAGAGGACTGTTGCGATTGCGAGAAGGAGGATGATGAGGGGCTGGTGGTGGTGTCTGCTTCATGAGGGTGGCTGGTACGTCTCTGCCGCTTAGGAGAGCGTTCAACTTGATCATCGGGTCTCGACGTCTCCGCACCATTTAGGGGTAAACTTATAGCATCCCTGCTCGAGACATCTGTCTGGCCTTCCCTATCCCGCTTGCGTCCGTTACTCTCCCCCGGCGAAACGCTGCTGGATTGGTTATCCGCATCGTTTGCGCTATTTGGCACATAAGCTGCTCGCGTCCTATCCACTGTCTCCTCTTCGAGACTAGCAGTGTGGTGGTACTGCTGTTTTGGAACTGGCGCAGAGACCATTTCATAAATATCCGCCATCCGGTCGCACGCACGTCTCATCTCCTTCAAATCCACATCCAACTGTTCCCACCAGGGTCGGCCACGCGAGTCGTCCTTGAACATAGTGTCGCAGTGTCTCGCAGCCGCATACAGCGCGCTCGCAGCAATCGTTCGTGGCGTGAATTGGACACATAGAACTGTAAATGTAGAGTCATTGATAAACGCCCAGGCGGAATTCCTCAACCGCTTGTCATGCTGCATGTGAAAGAAACACATAAAATCGTACAGAATTCGATAAGGCTGCTCAAGTTGCAGGTCGAAGCAGAGAGCTTCGAGGAGAAGATCCTCATTGTGTAGGATAGTGTCCCGCCACCGCCAGTAATCCTTTGACTGCTCGTCGACGACGAGGTTTGGTTTCTTCTGCGCGACGCGGCAGCAGGCGATGATCAGCTCACTCATCTTCCGACAGTTTTCTTCAACCTTTGTGGCGAGGAATAGTGCTGTAGCTGCAACGGAGTAAGGATGCATGCCTGGCCGCTGCGGCAAATCTTTCATACTATAGCGCATGAAAAACCGGTGCAGAAAGACGCTCGCACTGCACAGGGTGAGCTGTGGTAGCTTCAAAAGAATGCCAACTTGGGTGATGAAGTTGACACCTTTGCTGCGCATTGTATGTTCCTCCTCAATCGACATGCCATCCAGAAGTGAGGGCGTCCGGTAGAGCTCCGAGTCGGTAAAAAGCCATTGTGATTGAGCTTGGAGAAGGATAGGGTTCGGGGGCGCGGGAGGTGGAGGCGCAGACGAGTGCGCCGATGGCGATTTGACAGACATTTTTAAGCTATGAATGTGACGAGTAAACGGGTCTGAAGGATGGAGTGAGGTGGTCAAGACGTGGTAATTCGATGCGATTCGAGCTGGATGACAGGGGGTTCGGCAAAAAAGGTTGAGCTTTCGACAACAGAGGACGAGAAGTCAAGAAGGACGGATATGGGTGATCTCAAGCTCAAAGTAAGCACGCGAAAACGCCGCTATTTGCCCAGCTGCAGCATATAGGCAAAGAGGTAGGGCCGTCGTCTACCTGGCGCGGATACACGAAACGCGCTTTTCAGGACGTGAACATGGAAACTCGTTCATGTGTGAGAAAGAAGGGTGTGTACGAGACCAGTTGGACTGGCGGAGAAAAAGGTGCAATCCCACTGCACTGCAGGCTGGCAGTGTAAATATACCTTCACTGACCACGAATCGTCAGACAGAACACACACAGCGGGGAGGGTTCCAGTTGGAGGTTTGGAGCACGCAAAGGGAAGTTGAATGGGTTGAGGCTCATGGATTGACGTCGGATTAACGTTTTCCCGTGTAACCAGCGAACGTGTCGGGATGAGGTCATTATTGAACCAAAATGATATGTAGTACTCTATTCACTACAGTGACGGCAGCCTTGGTTATGCAAAAAGTGAATATCTAATAGACATATTCCATTGATACAGTATCATAACAAGCAGCAAAGTATATCGAACATCGTGGTATCATACAGTAGTGAATCTTCGTAACAAAAAAGCAGTGCTAATCCAGGACATCAAGATCAAAAAATATTAAATAAAAAAACAAAAACAAAAAGACAGCGCTGCTACTCCTCCTCACTGACCTCGCTCTCCTCCTCGCTTTCCATCTGTTGTTGCTGTTGTAGATATTGCTGATGACGTGCCCGTTCCTCTTCCTCCTCGCGTGCGCTTTCTTCAAAGGCGGCTTCCATCTCAGCCGCTAGATCATCGTCATCATCCATTGCTTCGTCCTCTGCCTCGGGTACTGCTCGTGGCTCTTCTTCTTCCTCTTCTTCCTCCTCTTCTCCATCCCCAGCTTCACCCTGTCCGCGTGTTGGACCAGCAGGTGAAGGCAACCTCAGATCCTCAATATCTTCCTCATCGTCGCTATCGTAGTCCGCTTCATTGACAGAGGTGTTACTAGACGTAAAGTGGGCGGGATTGATCTTGAACGCTGGACGAGCAGGAGGTGGAGATCCCATATCAATAATCAAATCGCCATCAACAATAATATTCGCTGATGGCGATTTCTCATCCCGCGCTCTAGCTTCGGCTTCCTCTGCTCGTTGTGTCGTGGCTTCTCCATCGGATAGCGACGACTCCACCACTATGTCATTCGAATCAACGCGCTCTTCGGATATTGGTTTCGCCGGTTTCGCCTTCGTCGCCTTTCCACTGTCCGTTGCGGCTGGTTTAGGAGCCCTCTTTGGTTGTCGAAGAGGATTCGGCTGCGGCTTGCTTCTCGTAGGGGGTTGTGCTCTCGGTTTCGTAGCAGCAGGCAACGAAGGTGTTAATTGTGGCCGCAGAGGTTTGCTAACAGCGTGTTGTGGATCAGGGCTACTCGCAGCAGATATGTCGCCCTGTAATTTCTCGCTACCTTGCGAATCTGCTTTGGGAAGAAAGTGTCGATAATCGTACGGATTGGAATCATCTGCTGGGCCTGCTCCGTCATCTTCGCTGCCACCTGATTGTCGATGGTCGTCATTGGCAGCCTCGTCTTCCTGAGACAGTGTCTTTAGCTGTGGATATTGTTTGGCAACTTGCTGGCTCGTTTTGCCCGGCGCAGACCGAAGATTGAAATTCAACTGCGAGGATACGGGCTCTAGAATGAAGGCTTTGCGCTTTTGATCGAACACGAGGACTAAATTGCTTGTATCGGACTCCGAAACCAGGGAAGTTGGATCCACGCTGCCACGGTATGTATATGTCAGATTCGTCTTCTCCGCATTTCCAGCTTTGTCCTGGATAGTAAGTTTGTAGACATCTGGAGAGGCGCCGCCGAGGGATATAGTAGCTTTCTGGTTCGGCGAGGCAGATTTGCTTTTGTAGTTGTACGTCAGGTTGATTAAAGAGGTATTCTTCGCCGAGGCATTTTTGGACAGTTTGTCACCCAGAAGGATGGGATATTCCGCCTGCTTGGTTGGGTCAATGGGGCCGGAACTTGATAGAGAAGGCGTCGACGGAGCCGATAGGGTGGTCATTATTTTATGGAATAGAAAGGTATATCAACACAATAAGGAGAGACGACCCAACTGGGCCTTGGATGTGATCGTTGTCAGCAATCCGGACAGGAAGTTAGATGGAGGATACAGATGCAGGTTTAAGACTGGCTGGAGTGATTTAAACAGATCGCAAATATTGCTGGTCTGAGAAGCTTTAAAGAAAGACGCTCATAAAGATGAGGGATCTAGGTATCTAACAAACAAACTAGCAAAAGTGAAACAGAATGGTTTATGAATGCATTGATGATTGCTTGATTGACTGATTGATTTAAGCTGACCGGCGTCACGGCTGGCGGAGGTGGCATGCTGATGACTAAGGAGCCATCGGGCCCACTCCTCCCGCCCTGCACTATCCCCAATCGGGCAGTAATCGAGGTAATCAACTAGTACAACCATCTATGACACCAAAGAGACCAAAAGAGATGAACTTTATATTATACGAGATATCAAGCTCCATCTATATTCCCCCCCAGTTAATGCACAGGAGAAGCAACCTTCATCGCGCCTTTCACTGGCCCCTCAATTCCAGCAGCTGTAAGTTGGTCCAGACGCTCCGCCAGGACACGATGTTTCCTCATTGCTTCTTCCCATTCCGCCACGCCGTCATCTTCATCTTCATCCTCTTCTTCATCTCCTTCCCCAAGCAATGATAGAATCATGCTAAAGTCTCCGCCTAATCGACCCAAACTGGCCGCACAGTACAAGACCTGCGTAAGCAAACTTTCCCGAGAACCCTTATCCTTGACATTTGGAAGATATGTCCTCAGCGTCTCAGTAAGTAATTGAGCTAGATGCATTGGGAAAGTCGCCAATGCAGGGGGCAGGCGTGACAAACTGTCTCCAGAATCCTGCTGTATCGGTGTAGGGCTTGCTGTTTGAAAAGCCGTAGTTTTCAACCCTGGTATATTGGCAGACGCCAAGTCCGCCTCTGAGGGGGGGGGAGCAAATATGTTCTTATACAGCGAGACTATCGCAAAGCTCTGTTCTCGGTAAATTTCAATATAGCGCTTTAAAAATCGCTCCGTTTGGTGTCCGCCAGACCAAGAGTTAGCACCATTTGACACAGGGGCCGCCGTTTGCCCTCCCTTTTTAGCCTGTAATCTCTTTCGCGTCTCCTGGTCTGCAAGCTCGCGCAATGGCTCAAGAGCTTCGAGCATCGATATCAGGTTTGCCAAGCGGCAGACTAGGAACAACGCTCCAAAGGCACCTTCATTTGTAGTTGTCAACGTGGATGCTGCCTTGCCGCCGGGATTCTCCAGCTCCGGAGCGACACGACGAAGCCAGCCAACAGTCCTCATGGCCGCCGCCAGCCTTATATTCTGTACTCTGAGAGCGGCAATTAGGTTGCTAGTCATATCCTTCATTGCATCTTCGGCCTGTCGGGATATGTCCCTGATAAGCGACGAGTCGGGATACAAAGTATGCAGCCGTTTAATGTGCGCAAACAAATCCAACGCAGAAGAGTAATTCGTATTCGAGGCGCCCGCACCCGTAGCTCCAGCATTGATAGACGACGACGTGACGGCTGTAGAAAGCAATGTAGGAAGCTCCAAGATATCGGAGAGTCGATCTACGTTCCGCAGGAGCTGCATGGCTTTCTTTCTTCGGTCCAAGATCGGATTTTCAACCGTCTTGCTGTACGTAGACGAGAAGCGCACGGTCTCTTCATCGAGTCTTGGTATCTCATCGCGTAGACGGCGCGCTTGTTGCGCGATTTGCGGGATGGAGGTTCGGAGGGTGGAGAGGTTATCTGCGGAGGTGATGAAGGCTTTATGCGAGCGGTTCGAAAGGGCCTGCAGCGAGACAAAGGTCGAATGCGAGGCTTGGGCAAGGGATTGGGGTTCTGAGGATTGTAATGACGATAGTGAGAGGGTTGGGAGGCGACTGAGGTACTTGGAGGTTATTGAATCAGGGGTGGGCGGTGGCGGACGAGATGAGAGGTCGGCCGAGTCGAAGTAAGGAATGAGGAGCTCGTAGAGAGGATCTGCCATTGTGGGCTTGATTTCCACGCCGAATGTATTTAGAAGCTAGCTGGTCAATTTCTTTTAATAGTTAACAGAACAGAATTGCCGAGCATTGCGATCGTAATGTGCGGGAGGAAGAGCAAGGATGTGGCATGATGATGGATGACGACGATTGCTGCAGGCGGGAGGACTGCTTAGCGCCAGACAATTCCATAGCAAAGCAGCCCGATCACATCCATCATGATCCAACTGCTGTCATTCATTCTCTGTTATATAGCCGCCCTCCCCCGCGCCACCTTGTAGCCTGCAGTTTTACTATCTCGCATTCATGCTTTTAATATTTACAAAAGCCGTACCTTTACAGATATCCATAGACCTTTCTGGCTAGTTCATGCTATCAGCACCGTCGCAATCATGGGCAAGCCTCGGGTGAGAATCCCCGCATATAGATCCCACAAAATGCAAGAACCTGACTGACCATGCTATTACGGGAAAAAATAGATGATAATCCTCATCCGCCATGCCCAGTCAGAGGGCAACAAGAACCGCGATATGCATCAATCAGTCCCCGACCACCGCATCAAGCTCACCGAATTGGGCAAGCAGCAAGCCCTCGAAGCCGGGCGCAAACTCCGCACCATGCTCCGCCCCGACGATAAGCTGCACTTCTTCACATCTCCATACCGGCGTACGCGTGAAACCACAGAAGGCATCCTCGAGTCTCTAACATCCGACAACCCTGCCCCATCCCCGTTCCAGCGCCGCACTATAAAAGTCTACGAAGAGCCCCGCCTGCGAGAACAGGACTTTGGCAACTTCCAACCATGCTCTGCGGAGATGGAGCGCATGTGGCAGGAGCGCGCAGATTATGGGCATTTCTTTTACCGCATCCAGAACGGGGAGTCTGCGGCCGATGCATACGATCGCATCAGCGGTTTCAACGAGTCGCTGTGGAGGCTATTCAACGAGGACGATTTCGCGAGCGTATGCGTATTAGTCACGCACGGGCTTATGTCGCGGATTTTCCTGATGAAATGGTACCATTGGAGCGTGGAGTACTTTGAGGATTTGAGGAATGTGAACCACTGCGAGTTTATAGTCATGAAGAGGGATGATAGTGGGAAATACATGTTGCAGAACCATTTGCGGACGTGGTCTGATCTGCAGCGACAAAAGCAACTCGAGAGACTGGAGCGCGAGAAAGTGGCAAATAAAGATGGAGTTATTACCTCGAGCAGCAGTACTACAGCAGTGTTTGAACAGCGGATCCCTTTTCGCAGGAAATGGGGCGGTTGTCCTGATGGCTGCAACCATGGGCTAACCAAGCATTGGAAAAAGCGACCCCAGCGACAATCCACGCGCGAAGAAGATACAACCGTGGATGGTGAATGTATTCCTACCGATCAACAACAGTCCAATAATCTAGCCGTCTCCTCAACAAATAAGGCCGAAGAACCACCAGACGCGGCCCCAGGCACCACGGAAGTAAGCCACGGCTCCCCAACAACGACAGCAACACATCGGCACGGGCGGAAGACCAGCGAAATCCTCTCCCACGGCCTGGCATTCCTACACCTAGGTGGACGCGATGGGGGTGGCTCACGCAGCGGCGCGACGAGCCGTATATCTTCTGACTCCGAACCCGACGGCGCCAGCCTTTCCTACAACAACAAGAAATCCGCCATAACTACAGCTCCACCGCGATACATCTCCGCACAGCGCCACTGGAGCGAAGGTCTTGGTGTTGCAAATTCCCTAGGCGATAGGGATGACGGGTATAACAGTGCTGTGGGGAGTGGGCTATCCCGCCGCTCCAGCGCGGGCACAGCGGATGCAGACGATGAAGCTGGCGGCGAGGGCCAGGACCAGGTCGAACAGGCCGAGAGTAGTGATGATGAGGTTGCGACGCTGCAAAAAGAGAAGCAGCGTGACCAGAGCGTTATGGGGAGTGTTTATTGATTTTCTTCTTCTTCTTCTTTTTTGTTTACCTTTATAGAAAGATCATTCTGCCTTTTCTTCTTTTCTTCGTTTTTCCTCCCCCACCTCTCTTCTCTTACTATTCCTTCTGCTTTTTATCTTGTCTTGCCTTAATTGAAGTCTCGCACCCCCTCTCCCTTCTCTCTTCTCTTGCCCCAGTGCCCTATTTTCTCATACCATACCCCTTTTTATACCATTTTATTTCCCCCTTTTCCGAAAGCTACCACATCTACACACACTA
Source organism: Polytolypa hystricis UAMH7299 (assembly GCA_002573605.1). NCBI lineage: Eukaryota > Fungi > Ascomycota > Eurotiomycetes > Onygenales > Polytolypa > Polytolypa hystricis. The sequence continues at coordinate 56,625 of PDNA01000025.1, read as the reverse complement.
CCATATATATATACACCATGGATCTTTTTTATTTTTCTTCATATCCCTTTTTCTTCATCTTTTTTCAGCACTCCCACTCCAAACCCATCAACGCCAACGAAACAAAACAAAACGAAAACACCAATAAGACATGAAATACACAACTTCCACCTGTTCCCCCCCCCCCAAAGTTACGATGGATATTTTTCACTTTTTTTTTTTCAAAAAAATTATACAAGATAGCATTGATTGTTATACTTTTGTGCTGCCTTTTTGTTTTTTTTGAAGGGGAAAGGGGGGGGCGGAAAAAGCACTTGAAATCATTGCAAGGGTAAAAACCTAGCGTTACATAAAAAGGAAAACGGGGGGCTCTAAATAAAACCCTGACCAAAAGTCTTAATACATTGAACCGTGCAATAGAAGTGTCTTTTTCTTTTTAACAAAAGATTGGGTGGGAAGGACGGGGAAGGGAGGAGCGGGTTTCGATATGGCATGATTACCTGTGTGATGGGAGCTCGATCTGCTTCAACTGCAACACACAATTTTTTTATTTTTTTTTCAAAAAAAGCGGAATAAAATCTAGCAATCTCCATTTGCCATTATCATCATATATATATATAACTAGGTACCTTGGTAGTTTTCCAGCTAATGAACCCGCTTCAATTTTTTTATTTTATTTTTTTGCTTGAAAAAAAAGGGGGCCACAAACTAACACCCTTGGCGATATTCGCTGCTTGCTTGCATTCTTCAAGGGTGGATAGAAGTTTGGAAAAAGAAAAGTGGTTTCAAGAAAAAAAAGTTCACGAGGAATAGAAGGAAGGAGTCATACATTGAATAATAAATAAAAGACAAGAGAAGACTTGGAGAGAAAAAAGAGCAAATAGCAAATTAAGAAGAGAAAAAAACACGAAGAAATCGTACCCCAAATCGGACGTCCAACCTAGCCACCAGCTCCTGGAAATGTGAAAACAGAAAGCAAAAAGAAAAAGGTTAAAATGAAGCTAGAAATCAAGTCTGCAACAAACTAGACAAAATAAATATCATTAGCAAATAACAGCAAGGGATAAAATAATGTCAACATTATAAGGAAAATGAAAAATGAAAAGTAAAAAAACGAGGGTATCTTGTTCCTCTTCCAAATACATTCAACTTTTTTTTTATCAGGGGAGAAAAAGGGAAAAGAAAAAGAGATAGAAAAAAGATTCCGAGGAGACAGTATGTATGATTTGGGAGAAAATGTGCAAACCAAGGTGAGAAGTGACCAAGAGAAAAAGTAAAGAAAGCAAGCCGTGAGAAACTTGCTGGAAGGTTAGAAGAAAGTATAGGTAAATGGTAAGAAAAAAAGGGAAGATAGCAAAACCAATGAAACAAATGCTGAAAAGCGCATAAAGAAAAAGAAGAAAATAAAAACACCCGGATGTGAAACACCATTAGCAAATCTTTATGCGTTTCGTCTTTTTTTTAGTCCTTTTGAATCAGCTTAGCAGCTGTGAAACCGGGGCAGCGAAAAGGGGAAAATTGCCAATGGGAAAATATGGACATTGTCCACAAAGAAAAGAATCAAAAGACGAGAATATCAATCTCAGAAAGCAGGTAGGGAAAAAAAACAGGACAAACACGGTGTCAAAAATAGGAATGTGGAGTAACGCCTGTTAGCTCGAAGGAAAGAAAGAAAAGAAAAAGCTGAGCCAAATTGAAAGCATTATAGAACGGGCGAAAAATGCAAAACAAAAATGGATGTAAAGACCCAAGGGGAAAACAAAAAAATCTATCGTGCAAACGAAGCGCAAACTGTAAGCCTTTTAAACAATTAACATGGATGGCAAGACAAAAAAGTGGAAGGACAGAAATTATCATCAATCATCCACGAGAAACAAAAAAAAATAATGCAGAGCGGACTTTTTAATTGGCGTGGTCCGTAATCATGTTGCTGAAACCAAGTCGAAGAATCCGAAACATGCAGGGGAAAAAGATTATCCGTTCACAAATGACGATTAGCAATAAGAAGGCATCGAAAGGTATAATCGAATAGGAATCGAATCGAATGCTAGATGCTCGCTCGCTTCCTTCGCTTTTGAACCGATAAAAAAAGGAATATTTTTGTGAAAATTTTAGATGACGAAGAAAGGCGAAATAGACAGCTTTTCGGGCCTTGAGAGGTCGCGGTTTATGTGGTTGAACATGGTGATAGAAGATCGAACACAACGCGGACAGGAAAGGTCGTAGAGATGAGATATTCACGCGACGTAGCAATTAGCCATGGATGCCTGTTGTTAAGTTCGAGTAACGTATAGATCATGGCGGATAAGAGATCGGCGTCGTGGCAGCAGCTCATAATTAAGATGCAAAAATCTCAACCACGTTCACCAAGCAGGACAAGGACAGTATGAAAGTTAACCAGCAACCGCTTGGATTCCAAAGGCTGCTGGGAGGTAATGCTCGGTGTGCTTGGCACAGTACAGACAGCCGCACCCCGAGCCATGTCCAGTCCACACAGGCGAAAACGCTTGAGGGTATGATGGTGTGTGATGGTACGATGGGGGCTGCGATCGAGTAACGGAAGCGATGTACTGAGGAGGAGGGATCCAAGCACGAGAGTATGGAGGAGGAGGATTGGCAAAGTTCCAAGGTCCTGCACTATAGTAGTCAGGTGTGTTGGGGCCGCTATGAGGCGCAGACGGTGGAGAATAATCCGACGTAACTGGCGTCAGCCATGTACCTCTCTGGTACTGAGGAGGGATGGGTCCATCAGGGGAGAGAAGTGCCTTCTGCACTTGGTGGTGATGCTGCCTCTGGATGTTAGTGTCGATCGGGGTCAGCTTCACGCGTGATTCGTGGGCTCTCGCATCAGCCTTTGAACGCCAAGCCTCCCAGTGGTTTTTCCAGGTCATGAACCCATCATGCTTGTTGTGAATGCGGTCATGAATCCTCCAGTCGAACCCAAAAAGCCAATCCAATTCCATCGAATTAAGTTCAGCGACCGGGATATTGCTAACCTCGGCCCACGAGCGGTTCTGGAACGTGTTATCGTCGAGGAACTTGCTGCCTAGAAGGAGTGCTGTCGTAAGCATTCGATAAACGTGAGTGCTCCCAGCTGCGTATATCTCGGCGGCAGAAAGCATCCGCATTTTTGAAGCCAAGTAGTACAGGCCAAGGAGGATGGTCGAACTGGGGAGACGTGTCGAGGACAAAATCTGCGAGACGAATTTTCTAAACGGAGGTGGGACTGTCGCTCCTGGGTAAACACTTCGCATGAAGTCAATATCCGCAAGCTTGATCTTGGAGATATACAAAGCATACATTCCATGGGCCATTTCCGCCACAAAGTCCGTCATCTGATCCATATCATAGTCCAGGTAGGCCGCCACGCCACCAGTGCTCTTTTCTTCCTTGGGAATCTGGTCCTGCTGGGCGACGGGTTCCTGTCGTCGATACTGGGGAGGAATCGCACTATCCATGGGCGGTAATTTCGTGCTAGATCGGATGGGTGGTAGAACTGGAACTCCGTTGGCGGCACCATATAACGGCTGTGGCACAACCTGGTGAGACATCATCGATTTCACAGAGTTGACATCCCGACCGCTCTGTAGAGAATGGAGGGACTGTGAATGATGCACGGCCATCGGATTGTGGTTCGAATAGTTGGCGTTTTGTGGAGGATACTTTTCGACGTAATCACAGCCATTCCGAGAATATCCCATTGGGAAGCCAGAATGGCTGGATTGGTAGAAAGCAGCATCAGTTTCCATCCGGCCGCCGACAGGAACGTGTGGCGGAGTGGGAGGGAAAGGATTCGAGGAAGAAGCGAAGAACGACGGCATGTTAGGAGGGTGCGTAGTCCCGTTCACGGGCAGGCGAGGTAGACGGCTGGTAAGCTGTGTGTCGCTAGATATCAGTATCTAAGAACGACCACGGGCGCCCTTCAACCAAAACAATGATCGACTAACCGTCTACAGATCCGCCAGATCCCGAGCTCGAGAGAGAGAAGAAGAGGGAAGAGGGATCGTCGAGGAGCCGTGGCTCAACAGACGTTTAGACTGGTAATTCGATCCCTAAAACTGCGACATTGGAGATGTTTTTTTCGAAGAGAGAGAAACCGGAATTAAATGGGAAAATGAGCGTAGGGAACGGCAAGCTAATCAACCGTGACGTTCGAGAAGGCGAATTCGGGAAAATCAATATCTAGTTGGAAGCAAAAATCGTCTTCACTCGAAATCCAGGGCGAATCGAACGTATTACAGGAAATCAAGTGTGATGGCGAACAGGACGCAGGACGAGATTCAGACAGCGCCAGAAAAAGAAAAGAACAAACGAGACTTAGTGAAAAGCTCGCTATAGCAGGAGAGGGGAGGATGGAGAGTAGAAGGGAGATAGAGAGAGAGAGAGAGGTAAGTTGGACACAAGGGTGGGCGAGCGAAGAAGAACGAAATGGTGTTGACGGGGAAGGATGAGGTTGAGAGGGAGGGAGAGAGAGGGAGAGAGAGAGTCGAGGCTGGCACAAGGAACCAGGACCCTTTTTCTGGCTGTTGGGGCTTTTCTCGGTAGGGTGGGCGACCAGACCAAGGGCCAGCAGGAGGGAAAAACCACACAAGTCAGGAGGGCTGCAGAAAAAGGAAAGGCGGCATAAAGACACCCAGGCAGAGCGACAGAGTTCACGAGGGCTGGGCCACCATGCCAAACGTAAGACAGACAGGAACCTGGTCGCCTACAATGACTGTCACGTCAGAACTGGGACTGCGCTTTTCTGCTTGGGAGGCGAAAAACAGAAAGAAGCCAAAAGGAGAAAATGCAAGAAAACAGGGACTCAGCAAAAGGGCTTCTTCCCTCTCCAACAATCGCAGCAAAACAACCATTTCTTTGCAGTCACAACCAGAAAAACTATGGGGGCCTTTGGCACAAAAATAAGAAAGGGTAATTGAAATACTGTATCATTGAATGGGGACTATATAATTTACATGTTACAGAGCAATCTCCAGTGACTGCTGTTACTCAACCTCCACCTTTTTGATGCTCTGTTCATTCACCCCAGACATGATTGCATCAAAGCACTCTTGAACCCTGGTCCCATGCAAGATGAAAGAAGTACTCATATTCCCAAAATATACTCTGCAACAAGTGACTGGAGTGAATATCAGAGGCAGTGACACAATTAAAGCAGCAAGGTTCGTATGACCAAGAAGCTGACTGTACCAATCGCTGCGCCACGAGGACTTGAATACCGGTTTCATCAGTATTGTAACCACAATACATGCCGGCAACGCAGTCGACGCACGGTACAGCCGGGACGTCAAGCCAGTCCAGTCGAAGAACTCGTGGTGGAGACGTTGTTGAGACAACCATGTTCAGGACTTTTGGTAAATTATGATGTTCTTCCTCAATCACAAGCGTCAAAGTCTTGTATTGAAACTTCAAGTGAAACCCACTTGGTCAGTGAGGTCCCAGCGGTCCCGCCATCCTCAAATTAGAAATCACACGAGAATTGTAGCAGCAAAAACAAAAACAAAATCCACAGAATGAGCACTACTAGAAATGCACAGACCAAAGAAAAAACATTGATTTGGGCGCTAGAATATTATGTAATAATTCCATTGGTGCAAAAGAAAACGGGCTGTGTGTCTTGGCGGGGTACATCTTGGTACAAGCTAGTTAAGACTAGGTAATTTAGGACCCAGCGCCCAGAGTTCGCTGTACTGGAATTTCGTCTGGATGGCATTCTTGGCATCTCTTTGGTGGGCGAGAGTATCAAGTGGGAATGCTTGATCGTCTTTCTGCGAAATGATTGCTGGATGCTCCAACATCATCATCTTGTTGCTGAAAAATGGCTTTGTGCCTTTTCTCTTTGCTTCCTCGCATCTGTAGGCAGCAGTGGAATGACAATTTTAGAGCAGGTCATTTTGTTGCAAGCGTATGTGATGCCCCTCGTCATAGTTACGAAGCCACCAGGAAGACAAAGAGTCAGCGCAGCCGGGCTTACGAGTATTTATTGGGGAGTCCCAAACCCCATGGCTGAGATGGGATGGAGGTTGCAGTGCTTGAGTATCGATGACCTGGTTGGTGGAAGGCAGACGGCGGAGAGCGAAGGGACCAGGAACAGATTATTATTACCTCTTGACGATCAACAACTGGTTGGAACCTCGACCCCTTAACGGAATGAACCCCTAGAGCAAAAAGCACAACTGGATGCCGCTAACTACCATCAGGAAGCGTCATCGTAAATGATAATATTGATAGACACCAGGAACACCACCCCATGTCAACTTTATGAGCTGGTCATGCAACAAGGAGCAGTGATGTGCATTCATATCATCTGCTTTTCAGGACATTACTCTTTCCCTCCTCGTTCTCGCGCCTTGAGTTTTGAGTCGCAGAGAAGAAACTTTCCGTCCTTCCCCTCAATTTCTAGTTCCCGTCGTGTGAGGAGAAGGGATGTCCACAGTCCAAGCATTCCATCGGGAGCCGCCGGAAAACATACCCGACGGACTCTGCCTGAGACCTGTCAACAAGGGGTAATTATGCCCTAATTCTGGCATTCCTTTCACGTGTAGTCGATGACACCCTTTGTGCGCATCCTCTCTTCCACTCTTACATTGGACAAGGACGCGAACGGGCTGGGAGCTGAAAACAAGAGGGGAACGCGGGTTCCGAACTCTGGTCCTTGGGAAACAGCGTGGCTTGGATATTTTCCGGAGGGGGCTCATCGCGAGAGAGCGAATGGTTTATTTCCTTGCTCACGAAAAAGAGTGTCGTCTCCTCCCGCAAAGTCCAAGGCCTAATAGATGAATGGCCTACCTCTTTAATCATTATGCTTCATCGAAGTCCTGCATCAGTTCGTAAGTTCCTACATATAATTATCGTCGTCATCCTCCAGAGTACTCTGCACTATAATCTGTAGTATACTACCTGATGAAATATGCAAGCTAATAATCTACTCCGTGCTTTGGATACGATTTCATAAAATCACTGACGCTGCCAAAATTAGCTCGGGACTTTTCTTTTCTTTCTACCCCTGTCTTTTCCGTTGCATTACCCACCATTTCATTGGCTATATCGGGGGGTAACAAGGCTGTGGAGTTTGCCAATCAGAGAATTGGAATTGATACTCATCAGTACATCGTACTCGAAAATTTCAGCAACAGCGTTCTAGAAACCATCCGACCATGTAAGGAACTTTCTCTTTTCCCTTGTTGGCTAAATCCCTTCTGTGATTGCTTTTTTATTTTTTCCTTTTTTTCAATTGAAGCACAGTACAGTAATGGACATAACATACAGTACAGATGGACTCACCAATTGAAGATAGATTTCTGGCATCTTGTAATTTGAGTATAGCTTGTCTCAATAAATTGAATAATGAACAGTGTGTTACTTTCTGTAGTAAACAAGGTATATTTTATAGTGATTGTTTCTTTTCTTCTCTTTTTTGGCGGGGTTTTTGCATCTTACCTATTTTTTCTTGCTGGGAAATTCTCATTCGCTGGATAGTTTCGGGGACCAGCAGCTCAAACTCGAGAAAATGTGAAGTTCTGGCCCTCGAAACTTGAAAGCTACGGGTTTTGCCGCTCACATGTGGGAATATGTAAATATGCGTATTATTAATTCAATTTCTCCAATCCATCCCATGTGCTTCTTCAGGTGTAGTTACCGCTAAACTGGGTTTGTTCTAGTGTGCGTTCTTTTTTGCAATAAAGCCTCTTTGGTGTGCGATGCTTCCCGCTTTCTTCGTCCCGCAAAAATGTAACTCCATCCTCCAGAACGCACAGGCATATAAACATTGTTAACTTGCGGCGGCAAAAAACTTGATGATGGAGATGGATATTTTTCACGGAGTACTCGAAGTAGGAAAAAGCAAAATGATCCTAAAATGCTCTTGGCTGAAGCAAGTTGTCATGTGTCAAAAGCCAAACTACATACGAAGGGGGGGAAAGAATGTGACATCAATGTGTGTCCTTGCTTCAGGGTTGGGTGCCTGGGCCCCTCCCCCCGCCATCATGACATCGCCCAGAAGAAGCGCTTCTCAAGAAATCGACCTTTTTTTTGCTGTGGTGGAGAAAGACATCATTCCTCGTGTTTCCTTGCCTTTATACCCCCACGCCCCGCAGGTTATCATGCGCAAAGTATGTATCTATGCCTGGCGCCAGAGAGGGGTGGGGTGGGGCTGTCCAGGTGGTTCAAAACAGGCAGGCGGGTAAGTCTGTCGGCGGCATCGCAGGTAAAGATCTCGAACACATGGTTACGACGGATGCTCTGCCCTATATCTCTACGGAGGACTCTCTTTCTATTTCTCTCCTTTTTCCCCCCCTTGTCCCCCGCGTAGGTCACAGGATACGTACATATCTATACCCTATGAAACGCGAGAGCTCCACACAATCATACATACATACATATATGAAAAGAAGGCGAATTCGATGCAAACCCGTGGGATGAGAGTTGGATAGAGAAGTGGGCGGGGGGGGGCTTTTTATTAAACCCGCAAACACCTTTTTCTCCAGATATATAACGAGAAAAACACCATTCATGCAAATGCATGGGCGACATCTCCTTGTGGGTAGGAACAATGAAAAATAATGGAAAAGAAAGAGGTGGTCTCTCTTAAACAAGGGTCCATTCTTCGCGTGGGGATGCAAGTTTGAACCGAACTACCCACGCAAATTCTCTCTCTGGCATCTGCTCGATCGCTCTATGATGGCCTGCTAGGTCCCGGAACCCCCTGCTTTTTAACCTATGATTTTGCAGCGGTAACTACTGCAAACATCAAGGATCTGTGGTTTCTTTACAGGAAATAGATCAACGCTCTCTTTTCGGCCAGCGGTATCGGCATTATTATTCAACATGTCCTGCACGAGCAATCGAGTTTCAAGAGTAAAAAAAGCGCTTTTCTCCAATGAGAACATTCTTGCGAACTGGATTATCCACCTGCATCCTTTTTTCCAGAAGTAGTTCCCCCCTGGACCCAACCCCGCGCGCGCAAAAAAAGGAAGTTTCCAATGCAAAAAAAAAATCGAGCGCTTCGCGTCGGTTTCTCTTTGATAAGAAGATATGCATAGACATTGTGTAATTTAAAAAAGTAATAAGAATTCAATATGAGGTCAACAAAAAAATTAAAATAGCTCAACTGCCGCCCTGACCTCTTCTCTCCCCATGCTAGTTGTAATTGTCTTTCTTCTTTCTTTCTTTTCTGCAGAGAGATGGAGTCAAAGCTAGAGTTAGACGAGGTAAACGTAAAAAAAGGGCCCTTTGCTGCCCAATTCCGGAGGTGACCAAACCTTCCCTCCTCCTCCTCCTCTGGCATGCAAAATACCGGTGGCTGGTCAATTCCCACCTTAATTTTTTCCAATCGAGAGAAAAATTAACAATTCGAAGTATACTCTGTGTTCTACAGAATTAAACTCCCATCGAAAAGAAAAGAAAAAAAGGAGATATGGAAGTCCAAGAAGCCCCTCCCGGCTCCCCGTGCGGTGTGGCGGGGGGAAGAAGAACGCTTCTTTCATCATATGTTATTATTATTCACCCCTCGTCTGCGAAAGAGAGGGAGAGGGATATTGGGTCCCTGCACAAAAGAGAAAATGGATACATCTGCATGTGCATTTATGTGCAGTATAGAGTACTACCAACTGGCATATGTACTCCGGTCACTCCGTATGCAACGCCGATACCACCAAGAGATTTAGAAAAAGAGGTAAGTAAATATGTCATTGGAGAAATCTTAATAATAGTTTGGAAGTTCTGGCAACAAATATGCAAGCCATCGGAAAGACGGTGAAGTTCAAAATCAGAGAGGCCGATTAGAAATCATGTTTGCTGCGCGGGGTTAGCTCACAGACTGCTTCCAACCAACCCCCCCTTTTGCAGACTCAAACTGCACGTACCTAGGTACCTGGTAGGTATTGTATGGACGTGCTAGCTGTTATGTACATACATACACACCAAGCAATGCAATTGGAATATACACGTATAAAGAAACAATAAACATCTTATAATAGTCTAACATCTACATTTAAGACAAGGCTGAAAGAGTCATCTGTTGCTGACCAGATGATCTACATGAGATATGACTTGCCTGCGAGGCTGATGTGAGAGAGAAGAACCATGGAAAACACTTTTGCAGCCAATACTTGCTGCCCTCTCGTGTTGGGAAAGAGGCTCTCTTGGTAGGAGATATAAAACTACAAACACGAGATAAATACCTCATTTTGCCTCCAAGCCTTCCCTTTTGATTACTTTTCTCCCAACAATATTTTTTGCTTCAGCTATTTCTAGAAAAGCCATAAAACGTCTCCGCCCCCACCCAGATACATCTCTACACAACTAACACTCCTAAAGGAACCAAACCAACACAAACACAAAACACAAAACATAAAAACCAACAGAAAAAAACCACCCATTCAGTTCTCAAAGAAAACCAACATCATACATAGAAAGCATAAGCATAAGCTGAACCTACCCTATCCATGCACCAAACAAAAAAAACAAAAACAAAAACAAACAAGGGGTTATTATGCCCCCTACCCCCCTTGCAGATACATATACAGCATTGTCATCTCATGTTTCAGCAATTTCAGTTGAAACATAACCCCTTTTCCTCTTGCTTCGTTTCATTCTGAGGAATGAGCTTCTAGAACTCCTTTGTTAAAGTTGCATATTCATAGGACTGTAGGAAGAGAAGGGGAGATATCAGTCCCATACACATGCAGAAACACAACCATTAATGCGCCATGTTGCATGGAACAATGGGCATATATCTGCAACTCTATACAACCCACACCCCCCCCCCCCAATCCCAAGAAAGCAAGCAGCAAGAAAAAAAACAAAGTAGCTGTGCTTGCTGCTGTCCCTCCCTCACTTCCTCTGGAAATAGATATACATATACATCTAGACAACCAGTTCAGTCGGTGTTTTTTGCGTAGCTGAGCTGAAAGCAGGAAAAAAAGACGCCGATTCAGATATGCGCAAAAAACAACCTGTCCCCCCCTGTCCGCCCTTTCCCCCGCCAATCCCCCCTCCGTAGTCCAGCTTGCATTGGCTCTCTACACATCGAAGCCACGAAATCACGAAACCACGAAGAAAAAGAAGAAAACAAGAAAATAGTAGAAAAAGCAAAACTGTCATTTGGTTATACATCATACAAAAGGCCGTAGGTTATTGTACATCTAACAATTGTAAAAAAGAAAAGGCCGAATTGAAAAAAAAACACAAAAGAAAAACCATCTGGTCCGTCCAGCTCCCTGTCTCCCCATTGACCACCCCATATCCCAGCACACAAAAAGAGGGGGGGTCGTAAAAGGCAACTCCATTGAAGAAGAAAAGAAAAAGAACAGAAGAAAGACAGCAATTTTTCCCTTACCAGTCACACAAAAACACCATTTAGCAGGAGGAATGAAAAGGCACATGAAAAAAAAGGGGAAAGAAAAAAGAACTATAGAGCAACAACGCCTTGGGGGAAAATGAATAGAAGAAGATTTCCGAAAGAGAAAAGACAAATTATTAAAAAGCACTTAGTGAAAAGAAGGGAGGATACCGGCAGGATACCGGCATGATGAAGCAGAAAATCAGAAGAAGAGAAAAAAAGATGATGAACAAAACTGGAAAGAAAAAAAGAAGGGAAGAAAATAACACAAGAGCGCCATGTCCACGCCTTGATAACCACCCACCAGGAAAGAAAAGAAAACAAGAAAAGAAGAGGGAACCTATCTCATCATAACAACTAGCAGATATCCCACATTCATGAAAGAAAAGCGAAAAACTAAATCAAAAGCGAAACGAAGAAGAAGGAAAAAAAAAACCGAAGGTGGCCGCAAGAGGGATGGTCCGTGAAGTCGTGAAAGTCATGGAGGCTGCTTTCCGGCCCCCCTCAATTCACGGATTCCACGAATAATTCAGCGGCAGATTAGCCCTATGGCCATCCTGAGCCTCGCCTCGCCATTGACGCTTCCACTCTCGTGCCTGCTTCACAGCTTCATCGTACGCAGCGCGGCAGTCCGGTGGTAACGCATTGAGTACTTCTTCAGTGGGCGACCAGCTGGCGGGGTTGTCGTCTTTGCCGTTGTGGTCTTCCGCTAAGCGTGCAAGCGAGTGGTAGCCAATGTCGTTTATATGGCCATCCGGTCCGGGAACTCCAAATGTCGAGTACTGTGGTGACTGGTAGACGATGTCGTGGACGGCGAAGTTTCGACTGAAGATTCCGGGGACAGGAGGGAAGATGGTGGATTCCTGTTCCTGTGATCTGGAGGCAGATGAGGCGGTGTTGTCGGGTTGCTCTTGCTCATTATTATCGCGTTCCCCGTTCGTGCCCACGTTGGAATTGCCGTTAGTTAAGCCAAGTGCTGTATTAGACGCACTGTTCATGAGCCTTAATGCGCTAGACCGGTCTTGTTCAGGGGGTGGAATGGCCTCCCATCGAGCGTGGGTTGGTTGCATGTGTTGAGGATACTGCATTGTATTAGTGTGGATGTCGTAGACTCCGTTTTGAGCCTCTCGTCGAGCGGCAAGGAGCCTAGAGTTGAAGAGACTGTGGAATTTCCAAAGTTAGAATCCAAATAGCAAAAAAGTGTCGACGCAGTTGACAGTAGACTTTGCTTACCTTGCTGCCCTAGCATGCTCAAGCTTCCAATTATCGCCAGTAACAACCACCCTACGCTTCTTTGCATCTGTAATCTTGCCAGCAGGCATGGGGACCGAAGGAGCTCCAGAGTGATAGACAGCGCTCGCTCCGTGCCACGCGACGTAACGATTCCTATCATACGTTTCCCCTGGTCCGGGCAGCCTGTCTTCTGGAACAGCCAACTCTCCTTCAATGTCTCCACGCTCGCGTGCAGCTTGCGCGGTGTAGTCATCGATAACTTTCCTTCCCCCAATAATAATCTTTGCGCCAAACTCGCGGAAGACCGAACGCGCCGTCACGACACCAATTGCCCGACCCTTGTAGGAATGTGGGATAATCTCTCGCTCGATCAAATCACGCTTCTCGTCGTCATCAATGATGATCTTGAATAGCTGCTTATGCTTCTGGAAGAAAAGGTACGAGTCACGAAAGCCAATGCAACGCGCCGGTTCCGTGGACAACATGTAATGTCGCTCGCCGCGGTTGAGGATGGTGAAGGTTCGCACTCGGTACTCTCTGCCGCCCAGGAGATTGCCCAGTTTATCGACTTTAGTCTCTCCCTCTGGGTCTTCGGGCAGGTCGACCTCGTCGTTGACCACGTCCATCATGTTTCCTTCCTTATCAACGGGCACTTGAGTGACGTGCGAAGGACCACCTCTTGATCTGGCCCAACGTCCTCCAGCAGCTGGGCGACCACGTTTTCCTCTTCGAACAGGTGTCGTAACAAGAGAACGTGTTCCCTCTTCTCCGTCGTCAAGTGGCGCGTCCCAGTCAGGCGGCTTGTTCTTTGGTGGGCGACCGAGGCGGCGTCGACCCCTCACAGCGCGTCCTGCAGAAACTCCGCCGCGTACCGGTGTATCTGGTCTCGACGGTGGTTGATGTTGGTCTGAGTCTCGTGCTGGAGTTGTTGCTGCTGTGCCTTCTTCAGCATGAGCGTCGGGTTCTTTTTGCGACTGCACGTCTTGTTCTTCAGATACAGCTTCGTCCACGTTGGAATGAGAAGTTGAAGGTCGCGAGGGTGCGTCTGGCATTTCATCATCTGAGGGATTAGGTAGCGGGTCCGGTGCTGCCTCTATAATGTGAATGAGTGAGTACATTGTTTCCTAGACTTTCAAGTTTTGCTGTATCACTGGGAAGTATCATGTCGCCGACGCGAATGATTAAAAAAAAGACACTGGGGCTCAAAACTTACTCATGGATTTAGCAGCTGCCTGGGCAGCTGCCCGCGGTCTTCTGGGCATCCTGGGCAACTGTCTGTTGTGAATCTAAAAGTCAGTTGCAGTTGTTATAGCAGTTGTGTGCTTCTTGTCCCTTGTTGTGTTGAGAGCTCTTCCTGTCTAGTGAGATATGCTTGTTGGTGGAACTAACAGCTGCTTTGAAGCGCACCTGCAGATAAGTGAGTTGTCACGTGATATTCACCCAGGCCCACACCATGAAGATAACGTAGAACTACATAGCTAAAAGATGTGTAAACTGGAGATCATGTTGAATCTAGTATTCAATACTACCTATCAGCTATCTAATAACCTGAATGCAATGACAGTCCAAAATCAAGTATGTATTGCTAACTGGGAGATCAGTGCTCACAGAGCGAGAACTGTTCGTACTGAAAAGCCCTGCCTTGTTCATTCTTGAAGCCCATGCGCTCTTTCATTAGCTCCAGACGGAACTCCTTCGCTTCATCCATTGAGATTGGAAAATACTTTGGGTAAGATAGGACCTCAAGCTGCATCTCAGGCGGCAGACGCCCAAGCACATCATCCCACGGAATCTGCTCCTCCCACCAATCCTCCCTTTGTGTAGGTATATTGGCCATGGAGATGACGCGAATGTTTGGATCAACGAGGAACAAGGCGAGGATCTTGCGGTGTCCTGGCTTTGTAGTATCTTTTAGACCGAAGGGCTCGACTCGGTGTTGAAAGATATTGGGGAATGTGAGGAGTCGGCCTTGCTTGCATTCTACCCCGCCAATATCTTGTACTATAGGGTCCAAATTTGTGCGGCCGTATATCTCTCGCAACCAGTCGTGATCCTCTTGCTCATAGTACATAGACGAGGCAGTATCCTTACATGTTTGCCGGAAGCTAAGATAGCTGTCGGTGATGTTTTCACTGTTGTAGTAATATAGTGCTGTGGCGCATATGTGTTCATTCTGGCATGAAGAGTTAGCTTCAAACACGAATAAGGTTGCTATTGCTCGGAATCGGGGCTTCTCTGTACCAGCTGGCCCTCCACATGCCATGTACCTCCAAGATATCTCGGTTTCTCAGGCGTGAGATGGATATTGGCGAGTTTGACGATGACCTGGAGTCCTCGCTCTTTAGAATAATTTCTTACGTCGATAAATTTCAGGAATTTCATTGGAGTGTGATGTTCAGGATCGTACTCAGTCCCGGGAGGAAGGGAAGGGGGGCAAAAGCTCCCAGGTTCAGGTAGGATAAGTTTTCGATTCGCCCTTATCCACTCCATCTCCCGGTTCATGAAGTCGCGATCGCTTTCACCTGGACCCTTTTCGGGCCCACCTTCCTTGGGGGGTTCGGTACGTTCGGGTCCGCTGTAACCAATTCGAAGCCACTCGTGTTCTCGAAAGACTAGCGGCGAAAGTGTCATATTCCAAAGGGTGACTGCCCGTGCAATGATCTGCTCAATCGCGCGGTACAAATCGGCGTGCTTCCTTGGATGTAGATTATTGATATAGCTGGTGATTCTGCAGTCATTATGGCTCCACTGGGACTGTACAGGTTCTCCGTCTTTGGAAACAGGCGCCGAAAATGAAACGTCGCATGGAAGCCACTGGAAAGTCTGGCTGTAAGGCCGGCGAATGTGGTTTTCAAAACGTGAATGTCTGTTTGCTCCCACTAATTCGATTTCATGTTCTGGTGGAACTGGAATGACATCTCCGAGGCCGCATTTCGTGACTCCTTCCTCAACGTTCAAGGAACGGTCGCTTACTATCCGAGATCGACCGTAAACCAGAGGGAACAGTGAGGGATGCACGAGATCTAGGACTTGGCCGCTAGAACCTGGGTGATAGTCCTTCTGGTCGTCCGGCACGTTCTCCAAGCTGGCGACAGCTGCTTTCAGGGCCTGTCGGATGGATTCTGACACAGCAGTATCAGACTTGACCACGTCACCATTGTAAACAGAGATTGCCCCAGTCGTTTTAAAGATTGCAGCCTTGTAACGCAGCTCTTCAACAATTCAATCCATCATTGGCTCGGTGACACTACCCGGTCTATTGGCCTGGATTTCTTCCTTCCACTTGCTCATGATCTTTTCGTCGAAAATCTAGATGCCGCAGCAATCCATTGTTAGAGTAATCTCCTCTAGTAGTCAAGAAGTATTGGGACAGACAGTGGGCGAAAAGGTTTTCTCCAACTATGTCAATTGCACGTCCAAAATGGATTTTAAGTGATACCTTGGATTCCCAACTGGGTTTATTGGTGACAATGTCCATTATCTTCATCATTGTGTATTCTCGCAGCGGGGTTAGGCGCCCCTTGGAGCGCCCACTGTTAATGTCCTTCTCGTGCAGTGCAGTCGGAAAGAAAAATCCGTCTTTGCTATCAGAGACCCAGTTCAGCGGACGGCGGAAACCGGGCAATTTCAACCTAGTAGAGGACGTTGATTTCGAAGACATTATTTCTGGGCAATGGATAAACACGTTGATAATAGAAATCAGGAAACACAGTGATGAATCTGGGAAAGATGTTGAATACTGGCAAGGTAGGGTATGGCGAGGAAGACAGAATGTGGAGTAAGAGGAAGAGCAGAAGGGGTATTTTATCTCTTCAAGTGAGCGAGAGGGCTATCTCATAAAATACTTCGTCGATGTGCACTCGCTTCGTGTTGCAAGGCTTCAACGTGTTCCTGGTGGGGATCATTCTAGCAAATGAAGCAGAACTAGAGCTTTCATCCGCGTTTAGCAGTCAGATGGTTGAAAAAAAGCCCGGGCTAGTGCAAGGCAGCCTGGGATACGAGGAGCTTCACAGCACTGCAGGTGGAAGATTTGCTATTGTGCCAATTGGGATTTCCAGCTCCAGAGCTGAATCGCGCGCTCTTGGACCAGCTTTCGAGCTGCACATATTTAGGCAGATATAGACGCCTTGGGGTTGGGACGCTTGCTCTGGTTGCAGGCGCGCTAATCCTTAGATATGCGAGGAGCTATGTAACGTGCGGCCATGACGATAGGAGCCCATGGTATGGTTTTGGGCTATGCGTCTGGGAGGACTTCCCCCGCAACGGCAACACCACTTTGCTAGCTTACTCCAAGGTGGTTAGTGGTGGCGTTGTGGTTTTCTGTCCAAAGGCGATGAGGCGACTTGAGACATTTTGGGGCAACTTGCTAAAGATGTCCGCAGGTCTCGAATCGCCCTCAATTTTGGTTGGCAGCTCATTGCTGGGCGAGTCGCAGGTTGTGCAGTGCGAGCAGAGCTAGGGTTTGGCTACACTGGCAAAGGAACATGGATGGCTGGCTGCAGCTAAAACGAGAGTGGTGGGTTTTCAGAGGACAGTCTTCTCTCCCAGAATCTCGGGCAATCTACCATCCTGCGTTTATTCACGAGGCCATTCGGCGGGGCTAGATAATATCCCGCTATATCAGATCCAGAATCTTGATGTCCAGAGGCTGGGAGGCCAACTCGTGAGTGCCGGGGCCTGGCTCGGTTCGCAAGATCTCTAAATGAGGGGCAGCAACGACGTCATGGATCCGAGGCAGAGGGGTCGAGAGAAAGCCATTTATCCGTTCCATTGTCGGCGCTATGTCGCACAGAAGCACGGTTTGAGGCTGGGAAGTTGTTGGAGATGAATGAGACGGAGCATGCAGAGGTTGGTTTCGTTGGTGCTGCTGTTGCTGCTGCTCGAGTCGGAGGGGTAAGTATCTGTACATGTCTCCGTGCTCTGTACATCCAAGCGCAGTTCTTCGACAACTGCTTTTCTTCAGCACCACTGCCATGCTAGATCTATAAATAATACTACTTCAAGCGTAAGCCGGGGAGAATAACGGGCTGGTGCAGTGCGTTTGACAAGCTCCTTTGCTCAATACCCCCAACATCAAATCTGCCATGTGTGACTCCGTCATCGCTGCCCAGCTGCCAGCAGCCGTGCAGCACCCGGTGCGAGCCATTCTTCGCGTGAATAGAGTAGTAGATAGATGATTTAATCACGATTTAATATTGCCTTTATTATCTGGAAATGAGGTATCTAGGCGCTGTACCGTTACAGATACGGTACAGGGGACGTGTCCAGCCCGCAACCTGCAAGTACCAGTACCTGGTTGGTCTTGACTCTTCCCCTCAGCTGCGCCCGCCAAAAAGCGTCTGCCCAACTTGTTGATATGAAGGAGCTGTTGCCGCCGCCTCTTCTAACCTCCTCTTTTCTTTCTCTGCTGTTCTTGTTAATGAATCTGTCACTCTGGGTTTGAAACGTGGAGGTCGATTATTTCTTTGCTGAGTATCGTGACACATCTGCATGCTCTGCTTTGCCAGTTGTACTTCTGCCCCGACCATTATTAGATATTTGACTGTTCCACATCCTCTCCACCTTCTGCTTGCCCGTCAATCTCTTTCCGCTGTTGGTTTTCGTGCGAATCGGCATGTAGCTTGAGTTCAGTTCATGTATGTGCACGTGCCTGTCTCTGTCATTATTGTCGTCGACTTGATGTACCTGCCTCTTATTTACCCTCTCTTTTCATCTGCAATCGAAAAAAGAAGCCTGTGGATTAACTTGGAGACGAGCGGATAGCCGCAGCAACAGCAGCAGGGAATCCACGCCGGAACTCACCGCCGCGCCTTGGAACGAGAGACCCAGCAGGTGGCAGGTAGAGGAGTTTCTCCGAGTCCCATCCATTCCCCGTGGCCCCCACCAAAAGCTCAGTCAGCAGCAGTTCCTTGTCGTTGTATCGAGTACTTTTCCTCATCCTTGCCGCTTCCATCGACGTAACAAGGTCCGTCCGAACCACTCCCGCAAAACTTTCCCTAGCTTGCAATTTTTTTCTTCCGTCAATTTTACCATACTCTTCCTTTGATTTTTAGCCTTTGCTTTTCCTTTATTATTTCGTTGAATCTTCCCTTCCCTCTACTTTTCCGCTAGCCACCCTCCCTCGTTCTCTATCTCCCCTACGTCCTCGTGCCTCTCGCATTTGTTTGCCTCCCGCCCGATCTCTCGAATACCGATACCGTGTGCTGACAGATTTGCCGTGTGTGGGTGGGTCTCTCTGCTGCAGGTGACAAGGTCGTTGCAGAAGTATAGTAAAACTACAGCTGGAGGAAAAAAAGAGGCTTGTTGGATGGAACCCCAGTCATGGCTGGTCACAACGGAGTAAATCCCAATACGCATGCCGACCTGTTGCGGCAGGCAATGCTGCAGAAGTGAGTCACCGTCGCACTGCCATTGCTCTCTTGCACAACTTATCGCACAAGCTGTGTGCCGCCCCCATCCCTCGACGATATATGTCTATCCATGCCTGTCCCTACGAGTATTTCATTCCTATTCTGCCCTCGTCACTTTCGTCGCTTCCGCTTTTTGCTCCAAGGAAGCTGTGCAGCAGGTGGATGGATTCATGCCCCTCTAAGATCTGATGGGTGCACTCCGCGCATACCATGTTGTGGGATGCATCTGCATACACACTATAAAATAATGGCTTGTACGGAGGAAT
Source organism: Polytolypa hystricis UAMH7299 (assembly GCA_002573605.1). Classification (NCBI taxonomy): domain Eukaryota; kingdom Fungi; phylum Ascomycota; class Eurotiomycetes; order Onygenales; genus Polytolypa; species Polytolypa hystricis. Next base: position 37,396 of record PDNA01000025.1, on the reverse strand, counting down.
CCAAGGACCGCAGGCCTGAAGAAGCAGTTGGTCCATCGCCCGCTTGCATTCAGCTGGTGGCGGTGTCGGACGGGGCATTTCAGCTGGCGTCAAAATGACGCAGCTCAACCAACCAACCGCTTCTACATGCCTTCACCACTTGCCCTTCCCTCACACATCTTGGCCATCACTATTGCGTGCATGAAGTTGCATGGTTCATCTCTGGTTACACTATTACCGTCACTTCACGCTTTTACATTTCTGCGCTGCTGGGAGCTTGCTTCTTGATCCGTGGTCGCTTTTTCTGCACCTCCAATTTTCATGGCTGACAATATGCTGCCTAGTGCAAACCAAGATGACGATATTCAGGACCAGGTCGGTTCGACGAGCTCTACCCCTTCGGGTATCGCAACACCGCAGCCAGACCCTTCGGATAAACGTTTACCGGGAATAATGCACAGCTTTTTTGCACAGGTTGGTGCCGGTTCCGATTCTGCTCCAAGTCCCAATATTGAACGGTCTCCTCCTGCACCATCTTCCGCTCCACAAAGTCACCGGCTTTCTATACATCCTCAATCTGAAGTGACGGAGGCTACTGATGAACTTGCCTCATTATCTGGGTCCATGGTCATGCTGGAACGTGATCAGGATTCTGATGTCGTCCCCTCTACTATTTCTGAGAAGAGATCAGGCGAATCAGAAAATGAGACATCTTTAGGGCCTTCGGGTGCAAACACTCTGCCCACCCCTCCTCTTTCCTCTGCGTGTTCGCTGCTGCAAAAGGAGACAGAAGAGGCGGAGAATGGAGCCCCTGTAGTTGAGTCGGGGGTGAGCTCTATTTGCCGCGCATTGAAAAATCTGATACTGTCAAAAAATTCCCTCAAGATTCGGCGGCATGCATCAAATCCTGTCTCCAGTGTCACTAGCGATCCTGTTCTAGCATCTCACTTTTCAAACCCCTCTCTTTCCTCCCCTTCACCAACCTTGCCCTCCCCCAGTCTTTCTCACCCACTTTCTCAATCCTCTGACGAACTGTCGAAGCTGACTGACAGCACGAACATCGTTTCGTGCACAAAGAATACACCGCCGCTCACCCCACGAGCAATGTCGAATGAGACCCTCCAAGCTGAGAAGCCGCTGGCTCGCTCACTGGCAAGTTCTCCGGCCAGAAGCCAGCCGGAGCCAGCAAGATCCACCGTCACTCCCCCGGCGTCATTTCCATCTCGACCTGCTGGTGTACCTGACGGGCAAGGTCCACCCGTCGGATCTTTGAAAGGCAAATTGACAGTCAAAATAACCGAAGGAAGAGGATTGCGACCAAGCTTTGATCCCTACGTAGTATGTGTCTTCGAACTAAACGAATATATCTCGAAGGGTGCGCAGACGGGAGACTCTCATGGGTGGGAAGCTGGAAAGGGGAAGGACGATACCTTGGGTTCTGTACCAATCCAAAGATCCAACAGTGACTCTGGTCGACCCATGGCTATTCCCATGAAAAGTCGGCAAAGCAGTAACAATAGCCAGCTCGACAATCGTGATCACGAAGATCTGAACCTGGTGACAAATCCGCTATGGGAACACGATGCTGTTTTGTGCGTCTATACTGCTCCTTGAGGAGGCCTTTCTGCCCCAGGTGAACCATATTTTCTGACTGACATATTTTTAGTGACGTGCTTGGAGAGGAGTCTGATATTGATGTTTCCGTCTATGATCGGTCCGATCACGAAGCATTTTTGGGACATGTAAGGCTCTCTTTGAACTTCAAGGAAGACACCCAGTCAATAGGCGGATGGTTCCCTCTTGAGAGTCGGGGTCGGGGCGATGGTCCGATTGAAGGCGAAATACACCTGCAGCTGGGCTTCCAGAAGACCGACAAAAAGCAATTTGGCCCGAATGACTTCCAAATACTTAAACTTATAGGGAAGGGCACCTTCGGACAAGTCTACCAGGTCATGAAGAAAGATACCCAGCGAATATATGCGATGAAAGTCCTCTCGAAGAAGGTGATCATCCAGAAGAAGGAAGTGGCGCATACCCTTGGTGAAAGAAACATTCTTGTTCGGACCGCGATGACACATTCCCCATTTATCGTCGGGCTCAAGTTCTCTTTCCAAACGCCTACTGATCTCTATCTCGTTACGGATTACATGTCGGGAGGAGAATTGTTTTGGCACCTGCAGAAGGAGGGCAGATTCCAGGAGGCGAGGGCGAAATTCTACATTGCAGAGCTTATCCTAGCGCTTCAGCATCTACACCAACATGACATTGTGTACCGCGATCTGAAGCCTGAAAACATCCTCCTTGATGCGAATGGGCATATTGCTCTTTGCGATTTTGGTCTGTCCAAGGCCAATCTGACAAAGAATGATACAACGAACACGTTTTGCGGCACGACCGAGTACCTAGCGCCCGAGGTCCTTCTTGACGAACAGGGATATACCAAGATGGTTGATTTTTGGTCCTTGGGAGTTTTGGTCTTTGAGATGTGCTGTGGCTGGAGTCCGTTCTACGCTGAGGACACACAGCAAATGTACAAGAACATCGCCTTTGGCAAAGTTCGGTTTCCACGGGATGCCTTAAGCACGGAGGGACGAAATTTCGTGAAGGGTCTTCTTAATCGGAATCCTAAACATCGCCTGGGCGCGACTGACGATGCCAAAGAATTGATGGCACATCCATTCTTTCATGACGTGGACTGGGTTGCACTAGGCAAGAAAAATGTTGCACCACCCTTCAAGCCGAAATTGAAGTCAGTGACAGATACATCTTACTTTGACCCGGAATTTACTACAGCGTTGGACCACTCATCATCTTTGAACGCCCGTGCCGCTGCTCTTGCCGCGGGAGCTATGCCAGCGTCCACACCGTTATCACCCGGAATGCAGGCCAACTTCAAGGGGTTCACGTTTGTTAACGAAAGCACGATGGATCACCATTTAAAAGCTGACCATCACGATCGTATGGATGAAGATGGTCGGGATACTTGGGTACGCACCAAGAGGTCAACTGGAAATGCAGACCATCGAATGAGTGGCGTAATCAAAACAGGCGACGCTTCTGAAGGCGGAATTTTCGGGGACGATTACCACCTGGAGATGTGAAGCCTCGTTTTCCGCCCTCAAGTTTCCACTCCTCGATGATTGGAGACGTTACTACAATTACCGCACTGCACATACGCTTTCTGTTACCTCGCTGTACATGGCTCGGATGGAATCTTCGTCTCACCCCCGTTTTATTCACCGTTTTTGTTTTCTCATATCATGTCGAATTCCGGTTTTCGGCATTCATACCCCCCATTTTCCCATGACAGTCACCTCACGATGACGGGACTGTTTTCGATTACAGATCATGTTACCACGCCCCCCGATTCCTTAAAAAAAAACGCATTCGGGTATTTTACGAGATCAATTGCCCTTGTGATGACGACCCCCATTCTTGCATTTGCCTGGATTCAACCATGTCCAGTGCCTTTTATGTTGTTCTGCACTGCTTTTTCATATGCCGTCCCGCCCCCGCCGGCTTCCGTCCCATGTTAGTCCGTGCAATCTCATGTTTTGCATTTGCATCTGTCTTTTTTCGGAGGTCTTGAGATACGTGATTTCTAGCTGAGGAAATGGGCGCCTGCTGTTTATTTCTTGTTTTTTCCCCTCGACATATTCTCATATAACTTTAACGCTGAAGTATTTGTCCCTCTCGGCCCATAACTACTTGCCGTCTAGAGCTTTGTCTTCTTATCGATATAGTCTCCCTCCCTTGCTTGCCGTGCCCGTGGAAACCGCATCACCTCATATCGCATCGCCATCATTACATTCGCATTTAGCATTACAGCATATGTACCCGTTTTGCATTTTATTTTTCAACTCCGGCCTGTTGGTCGTTCGACATAGTATTTCTGCAACTTGTTTTTCCTCGTTTATTTACTTGCTACGCATGAAGTACCCCATATTAGCAACGTTTAGGATTAGGAGAAAGTATGGTAGTATCAGAGTTCGGAAAAAACAAGATCTCCCATACCCAAAATGGAGTCCTCGTGGTAAACGCTCGGCATTTTCCTCCCCGGCCTATTCCTATTCCCGACTAGTGTGTTTGTTCCTGAAAGCTAAAATCTTCTTGGCCCTGAGACACTAGGGCTGGGTGGGGACTAGCGTGGTACTTTCCTTCCCCCTTTTTCTCGGCTCGTGGTTCAACCAGATGTCACTCTTGTCTCACTTTTATGGAGGAACTGCTGCTTGCTATTGCCTTTCTTTTTCTTTTCTTTTTACACTCTTCAATATCGCATGAACAGAATATTAAATGCTCCAAGCCTGTCATGGAGCCGGTAGATGGAACAATTCACACTAGAAAAAACGCCAACCGTTTCTAAGGACTGAAGGATGCCCCACGCCGTCAATCGGCAATTTAGGGAGCCAGGGAGCGAGCCAAGGAAGCGAAAAAAAGTGGTCCCCGCCGGTCCGCCCTGGTTCGGAGTTCCCAGTGCCCACCAAGGTAGCAGGTTCAACAACCCCCTATTAAGTTAGAATTTAGGGGGGTCACTGGCTCAGCTGTTGTCTTGTTGTCTTCAAACTAACCCACAGAAATCCACCGTTCTTGCTGCATAAAATCAACCCGGGCTACAAGCCTACAATCGACCAGTGAACCTTAAACTAGGAGCCAGAGCTTGCTATTTTGGGTCGTTCATCATCGTTGGATGTCAGTGGTCAACGGTCGCTGCTGTCAGTGCCTTCTTTATTTTTGTGGCTTTCTTTGTGTTCAGCTTCGCCCCAGAAGTAGCACCCACGTCGAGTGATAGTGATGAGAGAGGGGAGAGAGAACTTAAAAACCGTTGGACGAAACTTTGAACGAAACTTTTGCTGAAAGAAGGATTTGGGGCGTTATCTTCCCTTCGCTTTCCCCGTGTCGAAATCACCCTTTATTTTTAGTTCGTTCCTTCGAGCTGGGGTTACACTTGACGGAAATCAAAGAGAGACAATATCTCACCTTTTCCGTCAAGCACTCGGCAAATATACGTTGCTTCGCGATGCTATGATGCTGCTTCGTGCTGTGCTGTGTTTTGAAGTTTGAACTGACAGGCTTGAGCAGGGATCATCTTGCTTTGTGGGGTTTGATCGTCAAGCAGAAGGCTCACTAACAGCCTCTAAACCTTGCTAGCTGGCCTCCTGGAGCTGCACGGAGAAGGGGCCTCTGTCGTGTTCTTCTCTTTCATCGTTGTCCTCCTGTCTCTTTGCCAACAGTTCCATGAACAGTGTCAATTGCTTTCTCCGTTCCTTTCTTCAACAGTGAGTGTTTTCAGCTATACATACATACGCCACTGAAGGGGGAAGCACCATGAGCGCCGTGGCCAGCAGTAGGCCATCCGAGTCTGTTCGAATGCCATTCCACCACGACCCATATCACGAGGTCGAGCCTCGTCGCCAACGTCAACGCCCGCCTGTCTATCCTCACCACACGTCTATAGATCGTCCCACCAGTCCGCGATCGCCTACGTTGCCTTACATGCCTCAATATGCTGGCCCCCCTTCCCCAACCATATACTCGCCCACCTCGCCCACCTCCCCGTCCTTCTCGTTTCGCGCGTTCAAGCCCGTTCCGCCGTCCTCAATTGCACTTCAGCAGCAACAACAACAACGGTCACAATGCGTTTTCAGGTGCCTTCCGCAAGAAGTATACGATTGTATCTTGACATACCTACAACTGTCGCATTGTCCTCCCAGTCTGGAAGGCTGCATGACATGCTATATGCGGGACCTGTACTCGCTGTCGCTGAGCAGCAGGGCATGGGAGAAGGCAGTGAGGGGCAAACTGTAAGCCTGCCGTTACCGGCTTAGATGGAGTCAGTTTATGGATTACTAAGTTCGGTCTAGATATAACAAAATCTACATCCAAGGCAATGACCCTCCAGCCCAATTGAAGAAGTACAAATGGAAGCGAGGCAGTCGGTTGAGGTTGCTCCGGCGTACGTTGCGGGAGAGAAAGACGCTGGCAAACGCGGTCTTTGAGCTCCGAGTCCCCGAGTTGGACGTCTCACTGGTGTCCAATGCGAAGCAAAGCGCGGTCCTCCAGGAATATCGAGATCTCATCGCGTCTGTCGTCATGGTGTGTCCCAATCTCGAACATCTGCTAGGCTTTTCTCTTCCGTATAACCACGAGTTTGATCGTCTCACACACGCCCTGTCGACGCGGAAGAAACTAAAGGAACATGCGTGGATTATTGGCCAGAATGTAGAGGTCGCGGAACGGTCGAAACACCAGCCTTCTGGACTTCTTGACCAGATCCAAGTCTTTCAGTTTCTCAACTTCCATACTTCGTGGTCAAACCTAGAGACGCTTGTTCTTCATTCGTTGGATTCTAAGGGTGTAATGGAGCATGGTGTTTTCCTCCGCATGTTCAATTTCTTGACCTCCCTACGTCACCTGTCAGTATCCTGCTTTGATGGAGAAGACTTTACCGACCGCACGCTATTGTTCCTCCCACCGCTGGTGTCACTGCGCCTTGACAGCCTTCGTGGGGTATCAGAGCAAGGACTCGCGCGGTACACGTCTCGCCCAGAAGCTCAAAATATAGAGTCCTTGACGCTGATAGAACAAAATGTCACATCCCTCCTGGTAGTGTCTAAGATACTGGCTTCATTAACGCATCTGGAGCGTTTTAGCATGGTGCAAGTAACTACGGCCTTGACGCTACCTGATGAAGGGATGGTGTTCCAACCATTACTGGCCTCATCGAATCTGAAGCATCTCCACTGGGACATTGCTAGTCTAAATCCCGGCGCGGCTTTGAATAAGCTAGACTCCACGCCCTCCCTTAAGGATTTAAGGAATTTCAACACGGCAAATTCCCATCTCGCCCAGAGCATTCTAAACGCAGGATTCCCACAGCTCCAAACCCTTCGTGCACCTCTTGACATTGACCCCCTAGGTGCGTTGCAGTCCGTCTGTCGACCGACTCGGCATGGCCAGATAATGCTCCACTCGGATCGATATTCCCTGCCGCGAAGCTCGCATGGCTCGATGCCCAAGCGTCCGTTGGCTTTGCCGGGAGGAAATAACCTCACTTCGGCACGCATACGCGCCCAGACGCTCATAGACATGCCGCCCAAGGACAATGATTCGGGGATAAAGGTCTTAATTACGGACCACTCGGCGCTAAACGGCGTGCCGCAATTTCCCACCGAGGGCCCCGCACCTCCAAAGAAGAAAAAATCCATTCCAACACCCAAAACCCTCTCGGCCATCACGGTCCACGAATTCGTCCTACCAGGCTGCATAGGCCGTGTCGGCAGATCCGCGGCCACGCGATCAAATCCCAGCATCCCACACTTCACGCTCAGCCCGGATATTTCTGGCTTCGACGCCGATGGCGGATTAGTGAGCTGGCGCCACATCCTCGCCTCGAACCAGACATTCCTATTCGCATCTCCGTCTCTGACTCTGTCCGTGGACAGAGTGAGCACCGGCTCGACTACGATGAGCGATGATATCCCCTCGCCCTCGCCTACATCGGCTACTCCCTCCTCCCGCTTCTCCAGCTGGGGCAGCAATACCAGCACCGCGAGCAGCGGCCCCGGCCCAGGCATCGGCGGCGGCCTAACCCTCAACACGAAATCTCTAGGCGGTATTGGCGGCGGACCACTCTCCGCCCCGTCCCCACGCTCACCTACATCACCCACATCCCCCAGTATGACGACGATGATGGGCCATTATTCGCAATTCTCGCCATCCGCATTACCAACCCCCACGACTACTAGCGGCGCTGGTGGGAATAATAATAGCAGTCGACCGTTCTGGGCGAGGGATGCGTGCAATGGATCCTGGAATCAGAGACATAATAGTAAATCTGGCAAGGATTGGTGGATGCATGTTGAGAGGGAGCGGTTGGGCGTGGATGATTGGACTGAAAATGCGAGACTGGTGCAGTTGTTTTGATTATCGCGATCTGTCTCTCTCTCTCTCTCTCGCTGTCGACCTTTTGATATCTTGTCCACTTCTTTTTTTATTTTGCTTTTCATATATATACAATCGGCCTTCCTGATGGCATTTTTCTTTTATCCTTTTTATTTTGCACATACCCCTTTCCTATAACGGTTCATCTACATAATTCTCTCAGCTGAGCATTCCCCCCGGCCCCCCAAAGGAAGGGAAAGAGGGGAGGAAACAATTATCTCTTTGTTCAAATCTGCACAGTTCACTTTCCTTTCTTATTCATAGTTAGTTCTCTCTCTTTTTTATAATATCTATCTACCTATCTATCTATCTCATCCAGGCGCACAGGTTTTGGAAAACATGGGACTTTGGATTCCCCAGGCACATGAATTTTTTTCTTTATCCTTTTTCCCCTCACTCCATACATTCTGCATCCCCCTCGTTTATTATACATATAATTACATCCTTTACGGAAGTATATTTTAATACATGTTTTATTTCTCGCTCATGGCAAGGGGATGGATGATACTCTCCGTATAACAAGGCAGGATTCATGAGATTTATATGCCTATATAAACCAGTCATACAAAAAGGGGAAGCATAGGTAATATTCCCTACCCACTAAACGAGCTTTAAAACAAAATAAGAGGCGCAGACAAAAAAAAAAAAAAAAAGGAATAAAGGAGATACGGACATAAATTTTGTCTACACATAAATCCCCACATTCGTATCCTTTTTCTTCGCCATAACCTCCGAGATAGCATCGACATAATGCTCATGGCCAATCTTATTCATGCCCTTGCGCAGCGCAATCATACCCGCCTCAACACACACAGCCTTAAGCTGAGCGCCGCCAAACTCATCCGTACTCCGCGCCAACTCAGCCCAATTAATGCCCTCATCGACGGTCATTTTGCGCGAATGGATGCGCATAATTTGTGCGCGGGCTTCTTCGTTGGGGAGCGGGAACTCGATCTTGCGATCTAAACGGCCAGAACGTAGCAGAGCGGGATCAAGTACGTCGACGCGGTTTGTGGCCGCGAGGACCTTGACGCGGTCATCTGAAGCGAAGCCATCGAGCTGATTGAGCAGTTCCAACATGGTGCGCTGGACTTCGCGGTCACCGGATTTCTCGGAGTCGAAGCGCTTGGTGCCTACGGCGTCGAGCTCGTCGATGAAGATGATTGAGGGGGCTTTTTCTTTGGCTAGGGCGAAGCAGTCGCGGACTAGCTTGGCGCCGTCACCGATGAACATTTGCACGAGCTGTGGGCCTGCGAGTTTGAGGAAGGTCGCGTTCGTTTGGGCGGCGCAGGCGCGGGCGAGGAGGGTTTTGCCGGTACCTGGGGGTCCGTACATTAGAGCTCCTGTGAGGGGGGAGATGTTAGCTTATGACTATATAATATAAATATAAATATGGGGAGAGGGAAGGGAGTGTACCCTTTGGTGCCTTGATTCCAATCTTCTTAAATCGCTCAGCCTCCTTCATAGGCCACACGATCGCCTCAACGAGCTCTTCAATCTGCTTATCCAAGCCACCAACATCCGTGTACTTCTCCGACGGCTTCTCATCGACCTCCATCGCCTTGACGCGGCTGTCGTACTCTGCGGGCAAAGTGTCCAAGACGAGATATGAGTCCTTATTCACACCGATAAGGTCGCCTGGCTTGAGTTTTTCGTGATCGACAAGACCGATAAGCGGCAGGAAGATAGTCTGGCGGGTAGAGGTCTTGATGACGGCGGATTTGCCGACTCTGGTGGCGTCGAGATCGATATTGGCACCTTCTTCCGCGGCTTCTTTCTCGACATCGAGGTCTAGGAGCTCGACTACGTTGCCTACCAGGTATGGAAGCTGTCTACAAGGAGGTGTTAGTAATCCAATGTGTTGCTTCATAGATAAAAACAAACCACAGCAGAACGCAAAACAATGAAGAAGGCTGCATACCGATTATTCTCAATCTTATCCAAATTATCCTTTATCTTTTCCCGCATGGTGTTCTGCTCATGCGTCAACCGCTGGAACTCGCTCTTCATAATCCGCATCTCGTTCTCCAGCAGCTTCCGCCTATTGACGATGTCTCTTGTACTTGAACGGAGGACCTCTTCGTCTAGTGCATCTTCTTCTTCATCTTTCTTGTCCTTGTCTGCGTCTTTCATTTCGGCATCGCCATCTTGGCCAGGCTTCTTGTCGTCACCTTGGTCATCTTGTCTCTTCTCCTTCTCTTCGCGCTCAAGGTCGTCGAGGTCTTCAAGGGTGGACATGGTGGATGTGAGGTATGGAAAGAGAAAAAAAGAGAATATGGAGGTAGTCTAGAGACTGGGGAGCACTGGAACAGCAGGGATAAGGGTATTGATGGCGATGGGGGAGGTGGTATGTAGTGTTGGGAGAGTCTAGTCGATGGCAAACGGACGATGAGCTTCCCTGGAGCTCTCGTTGATATCACGTGGACTGCTCGGATGAATGTTGCTCCGGTGGACAGTCATTGCATCAGCCTCTTCTGCCTGCTGCTTTCACTCTCAATCTCCACCATCGAACGCTGAGTTCAGTGAAAACGAGATCAAACCAGCAAAAACACAACACTAACAGCAGAGAAATAACATTATTGAAAACCCCAGTACACCCAGCGGACATATGTAGAACGACTCCTTTCTCGCAATCATCCACAAATAACTATATAACTACACTATAAAAGCTCTGCTCCCCATCAAACCACCACCTCTACCTCACTAAACAAAGCATTTACACGCGTAATCCTCAAATCCTCAAAATCGTAAAAAACATGTTCATAAAACCGAATCTTCGTGCCCCCCGGGACACCCTTATACTCCTCCTTCGGCGTACACACAAACTCTAATCTCGCAGCGACTTTCCCATTTTTTGGCTCATCGTCGTCGCCGTCGTCGTCGTCTTCTTCCACGACTAGCGAGACAGGTACGTAGCGTAGGTCGGGGAACTGGGTGACTGAGGATGCGATTATGGATGTGTATTGGTCGCGGGTAAGTGGTTGATTGTTGTAGGCGAGGGAGGAGGAAACGAAGGGACTGAGGTTGGGTTGCCATGTTGAGGGGCTGGAGGAGGTATGGTGGGCGTTTAGTTCGGCGATGTAGTTGAGGTAGTGGGTGCGGAGAGAGGGGCGGAGGGGACTTTTGTCGTTTGAGGCCATTTTTGAGTGTTTGAGTGTGTCTGATTGCAATATTGTGCTGGTGCTTGGTGAGATATCGTTAGACCAGCAAGCGATGATTGTGGAAGAGATCTTAAATTGTGTACATATACGACTGTGGTCAGCTTTCCAGGCGTCACAATATTTATGAATTTGTATACACCATCAACTAGTGGGGACAGCTCTTTATTCATCAACAAGGCTTTTAGCATGGTCACCATTGGTACCCTACGAAGGGTTTAATCTAATTGCTCAACCGTGTCATGAAGATCATCCGTATATGCAACCAAAACATGAGTCTCATATAATTCCAATAGCCCGTGGGCTATATATAAAGCTACTTCGAGAGGATCTTCCTTTTCGTATATATACACTCCATATCTTTTCTAGGCACATATATTCCCGTATTTTAGATCTTACCCAAGACTTCCTCCCGACCTTTGTTTAGGAGTAGATAGCGAGAGATAAAATCATCACGGTTAACTGCAAGATGGATAATTAGCATATCAGTCTGCGACACAGGAGTTGAGAAGGGAGAATGGAAAGACGAACTATATGCCCCGCAAACTCTTCGTTTTCCTGTAAATTCCGAGCGGCCATGAAGCATCCTCCAATTGTCAAATACTATTATTGCACCCACGTCAGAAACCACCACCACCACGATTCACTGACCAGTGTAATCTTTTTATCTCCTAGAAGAGGAATAACTCACTCATCGGGGAGCCAGGCTTAAGCTGAAACCACCTCTCCATACTCTCACGCTTCAAAACCTCATTAAACTTGCGCGCTGCATCGTACCACTTCACCAGTGTCGCAGCATCAACATCCATTCTCGCCGCTCGGTCCTCAATATTCCATTGGACCCGACACAATTCCTTAGTGACAGGGTGGTGGCTGAGAATGGGGAACGGCGCTGCAGGTTGGATGCAGACGTCTTCGTTCCCGCTAGCGTGCGCGTTTACTAGGACAGTTTTCAGCGAGTTATATGCGTCTGGATCCTCGCGGTAGAGGGTTTGAGCGGCGGCGAAGCCATCGACGAGGAGAGATGCGCCGCCACTACCGCCAGTGTGGGATAGGACGTGGAACATTTGGAGGCCGGCGGGCTCCGTGAAGTATGTCGTGTCGGTATGGGCGCCGAGCTCCTGCGTTGTGTAGGCCATGTCTTTCATCGATAGGTCGGAGGTGAAGTCCCAGAACCCGCCTGATAATGATCGGTCAGTAAGGATCTATTGTGAGCAAGGGAAAAATATGACCAGCAACCATACCGTAATGGGTGTGTCTGATAAATGCAATTCGCTCCAAAAGTTTCTCTGTAGCCTCTGGGGTTGCAGGAGAACCATCAACTAAAGAAAACCCCCATCGATACTACAGAAATTCGTCAGTAAAAAAGCACAGTGGCGGTAGGGAAAGTCTTAAAAACCAACAATATTATCTGTCCATTTCCGCACACCCTCGTCTGAGTTCATGACTTCCTCGTAGTCCACTGTTGGATAACGGGAAGGATTGAGGGGTACCTGTTCCATATCATTCCTATAGTGAGAAAAAGGGGGAGATTCCCCAATTGGTATCAGCGTTGCAGTGACTTCAAGAGAGTATACGACTTTGACTAGTCTAACCTGAACTTGATCGAAGAGACCTCAACCTGAGGTGTCTGTAGACGGTGGCTAATTAGCCACTCAACGGGGAAGCTGCTCGATTCATGGCCCTCCTCATTCCCTAAAAACGTCGTAAGATATTTGTCTTAACTGAGAGAAGCGGCGTATATGAGACTCACACTTTATCTCGACCTTGTCAGATGATATTTCTACACTGGTGGGCTTGATATTGGGAGGCAACTAATATCCGGGTCAGTCAAAGGTCACTGGCGTGTAGGTTCAGAATAACTTTCGTACAGAAAATGTGTCCACAAGACGCTGCCTTGTGTCCGGATGGATACACCGGTTACACTGGCAGTTCTCCCTATGGGTAACCCGCGAGGTGAGTTATCGTTCACATAATAGGGGATAGCCTGTTGCAGAAAGGGGGTAGGAACCTTAACCAGAGGTTCGGCCTATATGCGAGTTTCTGTCAATCATCATATCCAAAAAAAAAAAAAAAAAACGACTTTCGCGCTTGCAGGATAGAGTGCGAAGATCAAAATAAGGTGCATAATTGGCATGGATAGGACGTACCATTCATGCTCTCCATGCCCGGGAATATTCAGACGAACAGTCGTGGGTGTAACTTGAGCTCCAGAATTAGTACGTAGAGTACTGGAAAATGTTCTGCGGCCGGACACATCACGAAGCGGGTGATGAAGTGATAATTGATATGAAGGTCCCTGTTGAGCTGCTGCCAGTCTCTCAGGCAATTTGGAATTGCTAGGACGTATTGGGGAAGCAGTGCCGCCGGCCAGAAACTATACGGCGTTAGCTGTGAGTACATTTCTAGCGGCAACGTTGGTTCGTTGCAAAAGAGGCGTCTTTAGACGAGAAGAGAATATCTTAAAATACTCATGTCGGAGAAATAAAGAAACAGTTATATACTGACCGATATACCTCTCCTGGCTGTGCGAAAAGAGCTGCCCTGCGCCCTGTCTGCTTGTCAGTTCCATGACCATAGCCGCTCGCTTCTATGTTCGGGGCACCTATCACTCACAGTTGGTATCTAGAAGTGCCGCAGACAGCCTTATTCAAGGCCTGGAGTGATTGATTCTTCATCTTGCCAACTTAATTTGAAATTGATAAAATCCCTCTCTCTTGCTGCTGAATGCGCACACAGGGTAAGAACATTGAAGATAGTAATAAATCTGGCAGCGGGGGGCTCCGGGGAAGTGGAGAAAGTCTTCGGCATTATTTATAACGGCCCATCATGCCACCAAAGTCACAGTTTGTGGCTTGTGACGCATGGGAATATTCGAACAGACATTTGGAAGACAATCCGAGCAACTCTGTGATATATTCTTGACAATATTATTTTTCGAGTTTTGTTGGACGATGCTGCAAAAATGGCTCCTTCACACCGCGAAATTTTCAGCAAACTGCGCCCAGTGTCTATAAATATTTTAGTTGTGAGATGCCATCATCTCTCCTCATCGCTCGATATGGGTTCGAGCGACATGGACATCCTATGATTTATTGGCCAAGTCCTTCAGAGCTAGTTTCCCTGATTTCATCCCCTGTCGATGAGATGTGGTGTGGTGTCTGTCAATAGTAAACACAACCCTGACCTGATGATGACCTCACTTTGACGCGCTCGTTACGCACTCATCTGGTGCGCCAATTCTGCTCTTCTGCTCTTCTGCTATTCTGCTATATCCTTTCTCATCCCGCTCTCTTTTGTCTTTCCTTTTGCTACATTCTCTACTATACTAGCTGCATAGCATTGCGTGTATTGATTGTCTCCCAACGATGCAAATCAATACATCTCGTTCGCTTTCTGCCTGTCTCTATTTACTCCTCCCCCTCCTCTTGCAATTCCGCCATGTCTTCGCGATATCCAAGATATCAGCAGTTGGCTCAAAGTTCTTCGACGAGGAAGGGAAGCAATTCTTCGTCAAAGGTTCGAGCTGCAACCTATCTATCTATCTTACACTTGCTATCTACGTGACACTGATGACGTCCTTTTCCAAGGCATCGCATATCAACTCACTCCTCACGATCCGCTCGTGGACACAGAGCAGTGCAAACGAGACGCGTCTCTTATGAAGAAATTGGGCGCAAATGCCATTCGAGTTTACCACGTTGATCCAGATGGCGACCACGTGGACTGCATGAAGGCATTTGCAGACGCGGGCATCTACCTATTCGTAGATCTGGATGATTTCCCAACTCAGATCGAGCAAGTGAGACGCCTTGCCCCCTAATCGTCTGGGTCAGAACTGCTCCCAGGGCTATACAGCAACTGACTACTCAAACCGCCTAGAACCATCCATCATGGAACGCAAGCCAACAAAAAGCCTTCAAAGCAACGCTCGACGAATTCCAAAGGTTCGACAACACAGCCGGCGTCTTCGTAGGCAACGAAGTTCTCACCATGGCCAATGGCTCCGCCGCAGCTCCCTATATCCTCTCCGCAGCTCGCGACATCAAAGAATACCGCGACTCCCAAAACTACAGAAAGATCCCCGTGGGCTATTCGGCCGCAGACATCGCAGACCTGCGTCCCATGCTGCAAAACTATCTCGTCTGCCGCTCCAACGAGACCGAGAGACTCGATTTCTTCGCTCTGAACGCGTACGAATGGTGCGGCCCATCAACCTACAAGGAATCCGGGTACGGGAACCTCCAAGCGGAGGCGGACGGCTACCCAGTGCCCATTTTCTTCTCAGAAGTAGGCTGCAACACGCACCGTCCGCGCGATTTCCAGGACCTGACCGCCATCCTAGGCCCGGAAATGAGCGGGACATGGTCCGGCGCCATCGTATACGAATGGATTCAAGAACTCAACGACTACGGCCTCATCACATACGGCAACGCATCCAAACAAGACCAAGAAGACGCAGAAAAATCCGGCAAAGCTTCGCTTGTCCTCGACGGCTTTTCGCGCCGTGGAACACCAACGCCTGTAAATCCCGATTTCACGAACTTGCAATCTCGATTTGAGACGCTGACGCCGACGGGTGTCGCGCTGTCGGATTACACGAAGGAGACTGGGTCAATTACGGGGCCGCAGTGCCCAGGCTCAACGGCTGGGAGATGGGAGGTGGATCCTAGCTCGTCGCTGCCGTCTGTAGGTCAACAAGTCGCTACTGATACTACAACGACGGCGCGTGAGAAGGGAGACGCCTCAGCAACAAAGACAGGAAGCGCAGCGGGCGCGACGTCTTCGCTTCCCAATAGCGCAGGCCAGACACTAGGCACCCCGGGATCAAGCAGCAACAACGCGTTCGTGTTGATGCTGCTTGCGCTGTTTGGCCTGGGAGGGTTCATTGGGTGGTGGCTTTAAAACTAGGAGCGTGCGGATGAGGAAAAAAAAAAGGTTACGATATCTTCTCCATTCTATCCCTCTCTCTCTTCTTGACGAAATCCTCTTTTTATAGCGGGTTCATGTCTTTTTTATCTGGTTCAATATCCCCTAAGTTTCCAGTGTCGTTTTAATTCCCCTTCTTATTCCCCTTCTTATTCCCCTTCTTATTCCCCTTCTTATTCCCCTTCTTATTCCCCTTCTTATTCCCCTTCTTATTCCC